>JARK01000087.1:73626-89576 GCA_000688135.1 Ancylostoma ceylanicum | reverse complement strand
GGGGTACTTACGTATTTTGGAGAGCGGCTTTCCTGGATTTTTTTTGCTGTTTTTCTTTCTTACATCCAGTTATTTGCGTGGCTATCCTTACCTGGAATAATTGCAGGTAAAAGTTGGTCACCTTTACCCATAGCGACTATTTTTCCTGGTTCCTCGATTTGTTTTTCCGCATGCGGTCTTTGTTTTTCCACACATTTTTAAATTTTCCCTCTGAGAAAGCATATCTGTACTCTCTTCAGTCCTTTACTTAGAATGCGGAAGTTTTTTTTTTGGCAAGAAAAAACACAAAAGTCTCTTGTAGGTGCAAAAGATGTTTGATGTAGTCAGGCATTCTTTCGTTACCCCCAATTCTTTATTTTCTTTTTTTTCTCGTTCCTTTTTCCCTCATAATTTTTGTTCAAGTGTGGACCTCTAATATTGTCGCTACCAGTTTTCTATCCCTATTTCCCTATTGCCTCTTCAAGTTAGCCTCAAGGATAGGATACCATAAATAAGAAGTACCTTCGCCCGCTTTTTGAAATGGCCGGGGTTTGCCTTGGCCGGGGGTCGAATGACGATTTTTTACCCTTCACCCGTCGTTGTTTTTCAACATCGACATAGAGTACGAGTGTAATATTCGTAATTGTGTGTGTATGTGGGGTGTATGTCAATTTGCCGACACGCCGGACATCTCCTTCACCTTGCGCGGCGCGGCGGTGCGTCAATTCTTAAGTGCGACTGGGCCGCGGCGGGCGGGCCGGCGCTTGGATGCTGCGGTTTCCGCAGCGATACTTAGCATTGTTTTTATAAGCGCCCGACAGTGATCGATTATGTTGGTGTGGAGGGCGAGGTGTGAAAGTAGCTGGTCAGCCGAGCGTTATTAATGGAATTCTGGAGATTTTCATGGGAACACCGCGTCTGGGTGTTGGGAGGGAGGTAGGGAGCGGCAATGTCTCGGTGCTTTTTCCGGGAATTTGCTGGGGGTGTCTGGGGCTCGTTCGAGCCCTGGCTGATAAGGTTGGACCTTCCTCTTCTGACTCAACATCTTCAGTCATTTCCATGACGTGGAAAATATATGTATTTTCCACGAAGAGGTCCCCAAGTCTATATAAAAGTGACGTTGGTGAAGCGTAAAAATAAACGCCTCTGCCTTGCGCTCCTATAAATCAGGCGCCTGTTTCTTTTTTTCGTCTTTAAAACACCTATTGAGCTGATTTTTGCAATGCCAGTATTCTTATTTTCATTTGAAATATTTAAGCAGAATTTTTCTTCTCAAAATATTGTGCGATCCAGGCAGCGACAGCTGGATTGTTTCCTAGTATGGCGCTTGCCCTCATTACCTCGAAATAACCTTCTGTTGGTGTGAAAATAGCTTAGCATTCATTTAATGAGAAATTCTCTGGAATCGCCCTCATGAGTGAGGCTCCCCAAAAATTCCCAGGGTACCTTTATCCAGAAACTCTAATCCATCCCCGCCTCTGCCACCATTATCCATTTGTTATCCGTTTTCCATGCTGTTAGCGTGTTTTTTCAGAGTAATCCATGCATTAAAGTTATACGCGACGTGCTTTTATGCTTTGGTTCTAATAACACTGCTGGCTGTAATGAGGTCCTTCATGTAGCCAATAATGAGAGTGCTTTGGGAGTTCTTGGAAATGTCAGCTTCATTCGAGGCTAGCAGCGTTACTCGCAACTAGATTACGCCCCACACTGAACGCCTCAGCTTCTGCGAAGTCATTTCCATCGGGAAGGGATAATTACCACGTTGGGTAAACAGTTCTGGAGGCATTCCTGGGAAATTTCCAAATGTGGTGAATATTTTGGCCTAAATTACCACTGGAAGATTATTTATAATTAATCAGCACGGTTTGGGTTCGTTGGCTTTTTGCTTTTTTAACTGATTTTTTTTTCGGAACTGAAAAACTGTTACTGTTCTATGGAATAGTTCGGAGGTAGCGCCAATGTCCTGGCCCAGATTTTTACCTATCAGCCTTCCCGTGTCCGCTATCGCTCCCACAACTTTTTAAAATGGTTTTTTTTTGAGTAGGAAAGAAAGGAAGACGCCGAGCAAGCTCTTAGGTTGGTCCGAAAAATCTTGCACGAACGTTTATTTTTCCATCCAGAATTTCTTGGTCTTGATTTGAATTTCTTTGGCAATAGAATGTCGTGGAGTGTTCTACTACTCTTCAGCTATAAAAGTTGGCAAGCCAGGTTTTATCCATGAGCAGTAATGTTGTAGGTGTGTGTAAAGAAAATGTGAAATTTGTGCGAAACTTTCGGGCCAGCCTAATAATTTTGAGATAGCCAGCGGTCGTATTTTGACTAGTAGTCACCGAAATTTTAGTTTTAATGCTCTGATAGTTATTACAAACTGTCGTTTTGATGTCTCCGAAAGTTTTTTTTTTTTTGAGAAAATTTCCAAAAACGATTGAGGACTCCTCGCCCCAAATTTAAGAATTCTGTGGATCTGGTGAGCTACCCTTGATAACCCCGGTTAGAATCTAATAGCAGGTCAAGGTGGTATTTTGTGGATTTAAATTATGTATTGTTTTTTCTGTAACTGTTTTACGCTGTGAATTTCCCCTTTATTTCTCGTGTATTTTCAGTTCCCTCAATGAAACGGTAATGATTGTGCGATGAGTGAGTAAATTATGGACGGACTGGTCATACCTTTGCTATGAAACTTATTATTTTTTTCTGAAATGAAGAAAAACCTCCCACATTGTTTCGAATGCGATCCTGGTGGTTTCTAGGTGTATGTGGGAAGTGCACATTTTTTTTTACAAAAGTCTCACGTCTTCTGAGGTCATTCGTTGGAATTCGTGGGCCTTTCTGGTTCCTGGTTCTTGGTTCCTATTTTTTTTTCGTTTTTTTTTTAGGAAAAAAGACAATTTTGACCATTTCTGTCAGTTTCATAGTAATTCTGTAATTTTTTCTAGCATGATGGCCTTGTGTTGAACGATACTAATGAGAATTCAGCGTTTGTTTATACTTGCTTTACTTTATTGTGCTGTCGCGCCGCGAGATTGCCTGCGGCACTGTGTGTTTATGCGTGTATGGATAATATAAAAGCAGGTCTCGTAATTGGAATTTCCCCAGTTAGGCTGCGATTTCTAGTTGTTTGAGGCTGCCCATTGAATTGGAGTCATCATTTAAGGGTATCTTTATCCAGAAAATATTTTGAGCGCTTTCTAGAACTTCCCAACGCCCTGGTCCCTCGGGCTCTACATATAATTGGCCTTAGACGATGACTTGCTCAGTGTTAGTATTTCATTGGTACTGACTAGGCTTGGAACAGTCGATTTTCTTCCGCTGGCTAAATTTCCTTAAAGTCAATTTGTTTGCAGCTGAATTTTGCACAACGCACTCGATCTCAAATGAATAACGTTTGAAAAAACGCGGCGGCGCAGAGATGAATAGCTGGAATTTGGACGAGTCATATGCATTACGAGGTGATTACAGTAGTCCAAGAGGGCTAGGGTTAATCAGTCGAATGTGAGCTGCTCAGCTGCGCTATTCCTCTTTAATTATTTTGATAGGATTTTTCCTTTTTAAATTTTGTTATTAATTTTCTATAGTAGTATTCCCTGTTAGAAATGATATCACCAGTGAGAATGGCAATCTCTGGTACTACCTCAGTCGTAATAATAATCAAGCCTATGGAGGCGTCTTTTAATTATATACAATTAGTTACGGCTGTGCGTTTTTCTTCCGGAAATTGCTTGGTTTCTGGTCTGCTACTGCCAGTTGGTTTCCACTCTGGTTAGAGATGTGGCTTCGAGGCTAAATGTGCTTTTTTTCAGATTTCTCAATAGATATGGATTCATATATGGCGAAAGCTCCATCGCAATTAGGAATTCTATGTCAACATTGTTCAACGACAGATTTGCCGTGTCCGAAGGCGCATCAGGTATTGCTTGGAATTTCACTTCCATGACAAATTTTCAACTTTTTTTCCTATTATGGATGTTCTGGATTTTTTAAATGAACGAAATTTTGGGGGCGGGGGTTGCTGGGGAAAATCGTGCACAATGACAAGTACCTGCAAGCGATTCGTTCGCTTCGCTTTGCAATCCTCTATTTACGTAGCTCCTTTGTAGCTTTTGTGATAGATGTCGTCAGCATGTAGACGTGCTCTCTTAGAAGTTAGTTAAACAACGCTCGCACGCTCTCATTCATGCGTTCGTTCTTTACCCCATGTGCTCTCGTTCATTTCCTGAATTTTGCCCTTTCCCATGCCATCATCACCGAGTTTTTCCGCCGCAATTTGGTAATGATGCGAGTTTTTCCGCCCATGTCCCCATGTGAATGTAGTATTCCATGAATCTTTGAAATCTATCGTTTCAAATCGCCATTTGGCCGCGGCACGTCCTTGAGGCGTTTCGCGCGCTCGGGCAAACACCTAGTACAATGCCGGCCAGGTGTGCTGTGCTACATCTGACTACGCTGACTGTGCTCATCCAGGCCCAGCAGCGCACGTCCTGGCAGTTGGTCGTCTATGGTTCGTGCTATTTGGTCTACAGAAATGTCATGGGCTATTTTCCTTAGATCACTGGATATGCGCAAAGAGGCATCTTGCGGGGTTTTGCTTCTAAAATTTGGCTCGCTTCCATATCCACGCAATGCTCCTCGGGGAACGTTTTGAACGCATTGATTTTCGATTTTGTGACAGATGTCAGCATGCGGATTGGGGGAATCGTGAAGAATTTATGCGATGTAAACCGCAGATGGCTACCTATTTATTTGTCCTTCATAGTGCTCACGAAATGCCAGGAGGCCATCATCATTGAATTTTTTCTTAATTTTGAACCTGTAACTCCTTAATATTCGCATATTTCTGGCTGTGATAGTAATCCAGCTTTCTAGTAGTTGTTCAACACCTGTTCATCACCCTTGCTGTTCTGTTTACTGTTGTTTCTGCTCTAGATTAATGACAGATAGACGGCGACAACGAAGAGGACAAAAAATCATGCAAAAATCGGTGAGAGATACTCAATGGGTTAGACAGGGATTTTGCCAAACAAACCAGGACAGTTTTTCCCACTAAATTTTTCCTTGAAGGAAAGCTATCAAGAGTAACCACTGAAAAAGTTCACGAAGAAAAATAAAACCAGTAAGAGTTTAAAAAAATGTGTTGCCTTGTTTATGAAGGTTTTTTTAGGAACACGGCTCCCCATCTTTACCATCGCTATACTCACTGGCTCCGTCAGATCTATCCGGAAATGAGCCACTTTGTCGGATATGCCATTGCTGTTGGCCGTCAGATGCGTCCGATCCGCTGATATCGCCTTGTCGATGTTCCGGATCATTGCAATATGTACATGTTTCCTGTTTAATGGTAGGTTTCTCATAATTATTGTGGATAACCACTGATGTTACCGTTAATACTTCGTTTTTTTTTTTTGTTGTCTGAAATGCCTCTTAACTGAAACAGGGACCATTCGACCAGAATTTGCTGTGAAATTCGATTGAAATTGAAAAGGCACAGTAGTAGGGTATTCTGTGCAAAGATTTGATATGACAACGTTGCGCATCCGCACCATTATGTTGTGGATCCGCGCCATTTCGCTGCGGATCCGCACCGTTTTGCTGAGGAGGCAACACGAAGGGAGTTGCTGCTCAGTTTCTGAACAATTGTTTTTGCTTGTTTGTATTCCCTTTTAATGCTGAACCCTCTACTTTGAATGAATGAGAATTATTTTTCAATTAAGGACGAATTTTTATCTAGAGCCCACTCATTTCAGCACTGGTTAGATATCTCATCGCGGAAGTTGCATCGACCAGCAGTATGTGAACTATGCCTTTACAAATATAGGAGAAGACGTGTACTCAAGGTAGGATCTTTGACTGAAGCTTCTGCGTCAGTACAATTTATTTGTACACGTGCCTATTGTTGTTGTAATCGAATACGCACCATTTTGTTAAACTATACCCACTCGTTGCGAGCGGAAAACACTGCCGCAGTGCTCTTCAGCAGCACTCTACTCGATGAGCATAAGGTTAAATCAACAATTTTATGAGGAGAGGGCAGGGCTATAGTAAATTGCGTATGTTATGGCGGAATTTACTTTGCCTGGGAAACTTCATAACATTGAGGGTCAATGAAAGAAGCATTGGAGGTTTTTTGTTAGGAGCATTGCAAGCTGTCAGAATTTTGATGAATCAAGTCATTTTCACGAATATATTTGTAAAATATTGTTTTTTCAGTATCGTGAAATCAAACTTCCTGATTGTTCTGATCGTGACGTGCGATATTATACGCTATTCGTCTGTGCTTTAGCAATGATGATTCTTTCTGCTCTCGCTACAATAGTGTGCTTTCAGCTTGAAAAATCTTATTCAACACATTCCAACAAGTAAGTTAGGAGATTTTTCATTTTTTCTCAATGCTGAAATACTTGTTTGTAGAAATTTTCCTGCCATTTTCCATTTCTTGTTTTCAAACCTTCTCGTTCAGAACTTCCTCTGCGCCGTTGACGCCGTCTGATATCACTCCTCCAGAATTACCAGCGCCTACTGATCTTTTACATCGTGAAGACATTGAAAATCTGCTCAGCACTGTGACTCTCATTGCCGCTATTCTGTTCTTCTTCAGCTTTTTTATGGCTATGTATGCTCATGTCAAGGTTAGTGATTCGATTTTTTAGGTCACGAATTGATAGAATAAATACGTAAATAGGCACGAGAATCCTAGAAATAAGTGAAGAAAATTCCTAGCTTCCGTATGTGCTTTAAAAAACCGCGGGTAGGTAACGAAGTCCATGGATTGGGTTTCCATGGATGTGATTTGTTTCGCTTCTAATGATCCGCTACATTTTGTTGCGGCACCGCAACGTCTCGGGCCATTCGGGGATCCGCTACATTTTGTTGCGGCGCCACACCGCCTCGGATCACCTGGGAACAGATTCGACGCAACGACATTGCGCTTGGCGTTGCATGTTGTTGCGGAGCAATAACATTTTGTTGAGGCACAACAACAATTTGCCGGGGATCAGCAACAGATGAGGTGGTGCGGCTTCACCCATCTGGGTTATTCGTTTCGGTTCTGGGCTGACATTTGGCGCAAAATACGGTCACTGAGGATGGAATCTTTTGATTTTTCTATTACTCGGGTAATACACCTCAAATACCCTTTGTTTTTCTGCTCATGACATGTTGAGTCCCGCATACGGCTAATTTTTGATTGGTATATTCTTGCACGCAACAGATTAGATTCAACTCTTTTTTATTTATTCATTGGTTTTTGAATTGTCCTCCTTTGATGTCCTAGAGCCCTGATAATTCTGCAATTTTTCCTTAATGTGGGCAATTTTCTCAGTGTTGTTATATTTTATGAATTGGGCGCTATTTCATGTTCTGAAATGTTTACAAGACATTCAAGACTTCCACGTAAAGCCATGTTTATTTATGTAACCGCTCCATTCCCTACAAACTGAACAGTGAACGCTGTGCTGTGTCGTCACCTTCCGGTCATTCAAGTCGGTAGTCGGCAGCGTCTTTGTGAGCCTCTGTGACCGCAAGATTTACGATCAGTGCCGGCGAGGTCATCAATAAAATTGGACGAGTTGCACTTCCCACGGGCGAGATGTCTGTGCAGCATCAACAGCAATTAACTAACTGACAAATTGCTGGTTCGTATGACTGTCCCCGTCCCTATGTGTGGAAAGAAAAAGATGTTAGGTGGGATTTCATGTCATGGCTGTTGCCAAGCACCTGTTGCGCGACGCGACCCTACTTGAACGTGATCACACCTCATTACTGTATGCAAATGATGCGTGAGATGGACAGGAGTACTGTATAGGGTCTCAGGTTTAATTTTGCCAGGTGGCGTTTGGGAAACTAGTATGCATTAATTAGCAAATTTTGGGTCTCAATTTTTTTCGGTCAAATTTCTTTTTAATTGAATGGATATGTTTCAGTCGGGTATAAGTTTTTGTGGCTATATTTCTCTGTGTTGGAGTTCGAATTTGGAATGGACCATCGAGGAGTATAAACAGTCGCGAGACTCACAGTACCTAAGTAAACTGGAAGAGTTACGACGGAAGATCAATGGTGAGCACTTTTGAGATTCAAACGTTAATCGCATTTGGTAGTTTATCGTAATTTTTTTGTACTTAATCGTTATGCGTCTACTAGTTTTTTCTTACGTTTTTTAAATGTGATTGACCTTTAATTTTTTGAATAATGACCAGGGCTGGGACTCATGAACGCATAACCAGAGAAAACGAGGCTAGCAAACCAGCTCTGACGGTCTGCGTCTCCTAGCATTGCGTTGTCCATAGAATAACCAGTCACGCTAACCGTCGTTGGTTTGCGTGGTTAACGTTTCATAAATCTTGACCCAGTAGGTCAGTCGTGGTTAGCTTTGAGATGGGTAGGTTTTCCACAAACTGGAGAAAAAATTCAGGATCGGTTTGACTGGATTTCCATCTCCACAAACGCAAGAAGATGTCGTGCCATTTCATGGGGATATTTTGAGGGATATGTACTGCTTTTCTGGGCGCGTGTGGCGCAGTGGTAAGAGGCTCGCTGCGCACGCACACGGTCGATGGTTCGTTCCCGCGCCCGTGGCCAACCAAGCCATCCATCCTCTCCGGGGTCGTAAATTGGTACCAGAGGAGTCTGGGAGGATGAAGCCACTGATTTGATTCATCGGATGCCCCCCGCAAGTCACTGTATAGGGCACATACGCATTCAACGCCTCTACGATGCTCAGATGAAGTCGAATGCGTGGCGCATCCCACATGACGGGATTGATCAACGCCGACCACTTTATCCTTATGTACTGCTTTTCTAGACGTCGAATGCTTTGCCCATTTTCAGGGCTCTTTTACTGCCGCATGGAGTTTATGGATAAGTAGGGGGGGGAGGCTATGTAGTTGCAGCGGATTGGTAAGGTTCTGTGTGAGGATAGCGCTAGGATATTTACCACCCCTATGGATTTTTCGCCCTTAACCTTATCAAATGCTCATCTCCTTTCGAGGAAATATTTACGGCCATGTCAGACCCCTCGCGACTCCTCTGTCCTAGCCTGTTCATGCGTCCTTTAGTCCCAATACGCTCTATGGGATTACCGCTTTTCGCGGATTAGAAGGGATTTGGTACGCACCATGATGGGAGCCGAGGAGGTGGTGGCGCCAAAGGGCGAACCCATTCACCTTCGATGGGCAAGATAAATCTAGGAGTGGGGCGATTTCTGGAATTGTTTTTAAGAGGTATTTTATGGGCTCTGAGGGTTTAGCTTTTTTTGCATCCCCAAGACTTTTGATTCTTTAATCTCCAAATTTTTGTGTTAAAAATTAAATTTGTGGACGTTTTATCATATATAGGCGATGGAGTTATACGCACAATTTTAGAAATGAAGAAATTGTTTTTTTTTAAATTTTTTCTCTCCTATTTTTATTTTACTCTATTTTTCCAACTTCTTTCATGAGAGGAAAATCCGACAATCGTTTCATGCTTTTTTTCAGAAAAACAAAAAAAGGCCCCGGATGAGGTGGAACCGTTGAGAAGTTCGGTTATCGTTATCGAGTAACGAATGAACGGGTCGCATTTTGCATCTGCTACGGTGTGTCTGCATGTCTGTGTCTCTCCATACGCCAGCGACACATGCACACACTCTCTTCTCCCTCACTCTCGCCGCCTACGCTCATCATCTTGCATCTCTTCTCATTTTTATTTCAATGAGTGTATTTGTACGAATGTCTGTTTCTATGCCGCCGTTGATTCTGTGTTATTATTTTTCTTCATTTTCCCTTACAACCATGCTACTACTTATGTGGTAATAAAAATTGACCAAAATTCTCGGACGTATTTTGTTGACGTTTGTAAGTTGCAGCTTACAAGTAAAGCTTTCCTACTACAGAGTATAGTTCTAGGTTCAGTATCATGTGAAAATGGTCAGATTGGACGTACTGCTCACATAAAAATAGATTACATCCAATTTTTAGGGAAAAAATGATCGCAGTAATTAGGTTTTGAATGTCTAAACCAAAATTCTAGTGTGAGTGGCTGAAGGAACCTAATTTTCTGTTTTTTTTTCCCTTACTAAGGGTATAGCGCCATGAAAAGTTAAATGATTTATTGGATGCGTGCGTGCGTCACGCGTGAAGTTGCATGGTGAAAAATGGTCCCGGACGCCGATGAGATCCTGGCGATGCTGCTCGAAGTGTCTTATGAGGATATCCATACAATATACTATTTAGTTCGAAATGAATCAAGGCAAAATGGCGATGAAAGCGACAACAGCAGCAACAGTGGAAAAGATGCGTATCGATCCCGTCATGATCATCGCAGCGACTAGCGGTGCATTCTGGCCCAGTTGCATTAGTCAGATCACGCAGGGCAAACGTGTTGACGCCTATGTTAACGATGGGTGAATTTGGGGTTGTGAACACTTTTACCATTGGTAACATCAGTTATGCATCTGGGCGTATCCCAAGCGAGATATCTTGTGATTCAGTGGGGGCAATATCTGATTTCCTATAGGATGAGTGTTCTCGTCTAGATCTCTTAGGTTTCGCTTTGTCATTCCTCTTTTTTTCCTTCCTGATTGTAGAGATGCATTAGTGCTGTTTCCGAAAGAAAAATCCTTGATTGTTGACGCGCTTTGGGTTTGCTTGGAAGGAAGCACTTTCTGTAGGACTGTGTGAAGGCTTAAAAATTCCTATAATTTGTATTACTTGTTCGTGGAGACCGCAGGGCAGAGAATGTAG
The DNA here is from genome assembly GCA_000688135.1 of Ancylostoma ceylanicum. Lineage (NCBI taxonomy): Eukaryota > Metazoa > Nematoda > Chromadorea > Rhabditida > Ancylostomatidae > Ancylostoma > Ancylostoma ceylanicum. The sequence continues at coordinate 78,882 of JARK01000087.1, read as the reverse complement.
CTTGGGATATTTGAAGTGTTTTGAAAGGAAAAGTGGTGGTAAGTAAAATAATGATGGTTGGTTACTGTGTGAAGCTACTGTACGAAAATGGACAATAGTGACTGAAAACAAATACCTGATGAGTAATGATACTGACTTTGACAGTCCAACGATATTTAACTATTCAGCGCATTGGTGCATCACCAAGATTACCCAGGGTGAATTTGTTGACGCTGATATTAACGATGGCTAAATTTGTGTACATAATGCCAACCCTGGCTAATCTCAATAATGCGTGCGGCTCTAAGACAAGTCGGTAGCTAAAGAATATGAGCTGTTCCCGAATCCGAAACCGATAAAAAGCGCCTGGCCACTTTTCGTGAAAAGTAATGCTCAAGCCACGGGAGCATAGCTAGAAATCCCTGGGTCATCTCCGTTAGACTCTGTTCATGCTTCAGCTCACTTACACAAAAAAGGTTGATTCAATTCTGCAAGCTATGGAACACGCCTTTCGTCACATCGTCTCCACTCACTTTTCAGGGCTGGGATTCATGAAACGATAACCATGCAATCCAGCAATGGTCAGCAGTATAGGTTATGGCATAGACTACATAATATTAGGAGACCGCTCGGTTGTACGTTCATGAATCCTAGCCGAGGCTTCCATATCAGGGACAGAATCAAGCCATGTATGTACTATGTACTACTCACAAAGTAAGACATCGTTGGATGCGCATGCAAACGGTGTTGTTCATGAAGAGGCTACTAAGGCAACGTATTGCCTGACATTCGTTGATATTTCCGAAAATATCCACTGACAAAGAGATGTGGAATTTTGTTTCCTACATACATTTTCTTAGCTCAGTTGTTTGGGGTCTCCTTCCAGCAGATACAAGAAGTGATGTTTGAGAAAAAGGAAATGAAGAATAGCAATTGGTCTGTTCGCCTGGGTTAGGTGGTTCAGCAAAGCTCTGGTTAGGTTACGGACATGGTTCTTGTTTGACGGCTTTTTCACCTACTGTAAGATGATGTGATATTAAGCTCTGCCGCTTTTGAGGCCATGGTTTGTTTGCATTTGATTGAATTTTTGAGCCTTCTGGATGAAATTGAACAAATACAGTACAATACAAGTTAACATTGGTAAGATTGAAGAACGGTAGGCATAAAACCAGTTCTGTGTTCATACCAGTTTCTGCAAAAATTTTATAGCTTCAGGGGCCATCTTCCACGTTTATGTGGTGTTTGCCAATGGTAAAGGTATACGTGGTTTTCTTTACGAGGCCAAAGGATCATTTCTTTTCAAGATGCATTAAATTCTCATTTCCGTATTATTGCTCCACAGTGAAATTAAACACTCTATAGTCATTAAAAGTGGGATAAAACAAGAGGAACGGTGCTATAATAATTTTTTCCTGGCGCCCCTGTTCTTATTTTGTTTTGTTTTTCGTCATAGGCCAAAGTCTTTTCCTCCCCTTTCTTTCGGCATCGTAAGAATCTACATTTTTCGTACACGCGCCTACTTCGGATCCGGCGTTGGGGAAAAACTGGGAATTTGATGAACATAATTGCTGCAAATGTCTTTTGTGACTCAGTTTTTTGGCCTCATTTTCGATTGAAGCACTTTCTCAGTGGAAACTTGCTACTTAAAAAAATGGGAGAGGAGAGGAATTTGACTTAGGAGCAGTTAAAGGAGAGGTAAAACACACCTTTTGATAGGTATTGCCTATAGCCCAAAAAGGAGTGGAGTAGTAGGAGGAGTGACCCGAAATTGATGTGAAAACCCGTCTGATTTTCCAAACCTACGTCGAAAGTCCAATCCAGTCAGCTGACTCATCTGACCAACAACGTTTTTATGAGCGATTAAAGTCGTGCATGGCAGTAATCCTAAAATGACTTTTCGATTATTTAGCGGTGACGTCACATGCAGTAGACGATCTGAACATTAGCCTCCTTTCTGGTTAACTTAAGGGTAAACTCTGGGTTATAACCAATAGTTTTCTTCTAGTGTTTACCATTGAAGAAACCTTGGAACGTACTTCACATTATTGTCTCTCCTCACCGTGTGTGACTGGGTAAACTTCATGCTCATCCATTCCCTTGGTTATACTTGAGCTGTAAGCGCAGTTTATACTCTGCGCATTTTTCTCAGCGAAATACTGGCTTTGCCTCTTATTTCATAGGATTTTCCTGACTTTTTCTGCAACATCAGGATATTTTCTCCCATAATTACCCCTCACGTTAAAAAAATACTGTTAAGACATCTATTCTGGATAGAACCCGGAAGACCCAAACTGGACCTCCCCACATCGACTTTCCCAACGGTACCTGAAACATGAAAACCCCACCATCAGTAGTGCCCTTAATTCCATCCGGCCACTCGCGCCGATTCCCAGAAATTGTTGGCGGGGTGTCGAAGGTCAACTTTCGTTCACTAATTGGGATTTCACTGCGATGCGTCTGTGTCTCTCTGGAAGGACACATTAATGGCATCACGCGATCAATCATGCGTACAATATCGGTGCTGGGATTAACTTGCGACTCGGGCTACTGAACCTTTATGTGGACATTACGCGGATCAGCCGAGGAAATTCTTCGTTTGGGCTAATACAGAGGCCTTGTCCTTTTATTATTACCCTATACCTCGTACTGAGAATCCTATTGGCGATGAGATTTTACGAATTTTTTGTTTAGCAGTCGCAAAAATTGCTTAGAACCTTTCCTTTCTTCCAGTCTTCACAGGTTGACCCAATTGCTCTGCATTATTTTTTGGGTAGGAAGACGTGATTCAGATCACTACATTATTTACTTTTTAGCTCTCTCCAGAGTAAATCGATCGAATCGCTGTGACAGGTCTCCAATGAAGCTGTGCGCGATTCCATGTGAACTGCACAATCGCCGCCATTTCCTCAGATAAATTTAAGCAGCGTCGCGGCACTCCCATCCACCGAGCTACGTATCTCATTTTTCCACTACATGCTGCTGAAGAAAGATATTCACAAGGTCAAACTTTGAAACCATTGCAGTATATCCAGGATATTCCTGAAATTCGCAGAAATTGTTGGCGGGGTGTCAAAGGTCGATTTTGTTTCTTTTTTCAGATTTCATTTCTCAGAAGTTTCGAAGTTTTCCGTATCTTTCCAGCGAAAAAAACTGTATAATCATAAGTTCTGAAAAAAATCCAGGTACATATGTCTTTCAGTCCCCTAAAGCAGGAAAAATTCGTATGGTTAAGCTCATAAAAATTGTGTCTACAGTTTAATGCTGTTTGTAATTTTTATCTCATGGCCTTTCCCCGTTCCTGATGTGGATGTTGAATAGGAAAATGTTGAAAAATGAAGAATGATGAACAATGAAAAGAGTATTGTAGCATAATTCTGACTTGCAGCAGGGTAAGGCTTCCACGATATATTCTGGTGAATGACCTCGTGGAAATATTCCGAATATTCAGAATATTCTGAGAAGGATTTGAAAATCTTGTTGAAGGCTATTTTAAAATATTCAGGGGATTCTTCCAGGACGATTCATGCTAGAATTTAAATTTTGCCGCTTTGGTCAGGTCGGGATCATACGGCTTAGCTGTTTACAGAAGGTTCAGAATCCTAGAAAAAAGAAGAGTCCTCCATGTACCCTTCCTTAGTGAAATCATTGCTTCGTATTCCTCCTCAGCATGAACAAGTTAGCATGAACCTAATTTGGGGACTCAATAATAACCGGTATAATTTTCTGGAGAGCACGTCCTTTGCAGTACTTCTTCTGCTGAACGAGTATTTCAGAGACTTATCTGGTCCAACGTACAATTATTTCGAAATGTTGTGTTCTCTCAGGTACAATGTTTTTGCAGTCCCAATTAACAAATGTGCCTAACATTTGATGGACATTTTTTGTCAAAAGAAGTTCCTTTGAGCGAAAATCTATCATGTTATAATTTTGCGAAAAATCGTCACATAATTATCGTTCCAAATTTCTCAAGTTATGCCAGAGTGGTGAATGTTTTTTTTTCTATGACGACAACACACAAACCCTTGCCACCACCTCTATTCACACTGTTTTGCTCCATAAATCTCTTTTTTGCTTGTCGAAAAAAAAAGCCCTCGAAGAGGTAGGTGCTGGCTATGTGGGAGAAGCACATCAGCAGTAAGGAGCGTCGTTTTTGAGCAGCTTGGAAGTTATGTCAAAAGTGAGTAAGAAAATGGATAGATGCACGGCATCAAATGGAGAACGTTTGGAAGGTCATGGCGGTCGGAACAGAATTTTTAATAGACAAATTCCGTTTATTTTTGGGTTCTACCATGTATGTATGTAATTTCAGACAAATCGACATGCTTTTAATTCGGAGGCATTCGCTTTCAAATTCTGGAGAATTGCTGAGGAGGCCTTGAACTAGCCTGGATAATAGGCCAAAAATAGATTAAGCATTGATTTTGGGAGTAAAGCAAGCAAGCTTGAGCCTTATACCAAATGTCTATTTTTTTAACTGGACAGAATTTTAATACAACTTCCATAGGCCAGTTGGAGTCCACAACTTCACCCACGAGGCGCAAATGAGCTTCGTTTCGAGTCATCTCTTCTGGACGTTCGTTAGCAGCTACATAGCCAAATGTACCCTTAAACCAATACGCTTCATATTTCCAGATACTTTCCAGCCATTTTCTCACACAAGAAACAGGAACTGGGGACGTTGATATATTTATAATTTATGTGAAACAGGTATCACTTCCTACACGTTTCGAATTCCACTGCGCTTCGTCACTGTATTTCAGCTCCTGTTTTGGTAACCTGATATCGTTATGAATAATTCACAACAGTACCTTTCTTCAGAAAGGATTGCACTTCCGGTAATTCGTAATTCTTGAAGGGAAAGTCTTATAAGAATCCTATGGAAGTTTCAGAGATGCTAGGAATGCACAGCTGTCGCTAGCAATTGATAATTGGCATCTTTTCAAGTATTTTTATGTAGATCTAGGCGAAGGACGTCAATTTACAATACTTTTCACATATGAAAGGTAGTTTTCATATAAAATGTAGCGAATAACTGATTCCGCATCTTGTGGTGGCACGCCGTGCGCAACGACAACTTTGCCTGCCTTGTGCAACGCCACAACCGGCGCAACGCCTCTAGCAACACCAGCCCTGCGTGCGCCGTGAGCAACGACGCTCTTGCCCAGGTGGCGAACCACACTGAGGCAACGACATCACCGCTCATCACCACGCCGCACGGCACCCCGCGATGCTGCCGTGGGGCGATCAGCGATCCCCAACCCTACCCCCCCCCCCCCC
>JARK01000087.1:60049-73460 GCA_000688135.1 Ancylostoma ceylanicum | reverse complement strand
CCCCCCCCCGACGTGTGACCCAGTGCAGATGTGCTTTTAACCACTTAAGAACGGCGTCACGGGAAATGTACATAGCAGAAGTCATACGCGAAGCGAGTTCTTTTCGCTTTCGGTTTGATCGATGTGACAGCCGGACGGGCCGGGGATAGAGGAGGAGCTGACAGGCATGACGAAACGTCTTCAAAGGGAAAACATTGTGCGCCAGTTGGCATTTATTCAGCGCCGCCAACAATAACACGTTGATTATTAAGCACATGTCGTGTGGTCGTGTTTTAGTTACGGCTACGAATTGGTGGGCGAGGCCTAGGCGTTTTTGAAATTCGCGCCCATCCTGAAAAGGTTGAATTTATTTTATTTGCGATTAGCAGAATATCATCCACTTTTCGATAAATTCACAGCGGGAATGCTTCTAGAGATTACCAGAACATTATCCAGATTTCAATTGTTTCAAAGGAAGTTCAAAAATCTACAGAACTTTAATTTTTGAAATCTAAAGGAGCCCTCCTAGGATTAGCCATAATTTTTAAAGAACTTCGAGACAGCTACGTAGGTTCTAAGGTAGCTATGAAGGAGTATGATAGTATAAACATAAATCTCAAGGAAAAGGTGCAATACAAATTTTGTTTCTAAATAGTTATAAAGTGGCTTACTACCACCCTCTTGGCTGTTCTTCCGAAATTCTACCTGTGGACATACCCATTTCATATACCCAGGCCTTGTGCTCAATGAATAACAACGTGTAAACCCACTTCAATAATAAATCAATCCATTGGGAAATGAAACGCGCTGGAACAAACAAAAGACTACATCTGAACAAGCAAAGTTGGAAAGAGCTGACTAATCCCTCTGGTGGATGCAGGGAAATTCCAAAGAAGTGATGTGGAAGAACATTGTCTTAGTGTCGAATCAACGAATGCCTAAGAACGGTTCCATTTAAATTTTTTCTAAAAAAGTAGGATAGTTCTCATGTATGTAAGAATAGGAGTGCTATTTTATGGATGACTGACTCTCCTCAATTCATTTTCAACGCATTTTTTCTTGCACTTTTTCCATACTGGCCTTTTTTTCCACTATTTTATCAATAGCTAATCGGAACAGCACAGCGGCGACAAATTCCCCAACACAACCAATTTAGCGTTTTGTCAATTGCGAATTGATATTCGAAGCGTACAATGTGGCAAACAAAGCACAAAAACCGCCTGCCTCAGCCCATATATGCAAAACGGGCACAATTAAAAGCCGGCAAACAATGCGAAGGTTGCCATATGTGACCGTTGTCCGGGGCGCTCTTAATAATCCCGTCGCTTAGCGCACATTCGCGGCTGCACTGCTCGAAATCCACTTAAGACCGGCCCGGTGATTGTTTCACACAGTCATAATCCATTTGTACTGTACATATGGGTGGTGCTGAAGTGGGGCGCTCTTGACACCAGGTTGGCAGCTACTATGGGCTCCCACAGCGGGGGGAGCCTTGTTAGGGATACGGAGGTGCAGGAACTGCGGGGAAGTTCTTTTTCGAGAATCTGCGGTGTGGAGCTGCGGAAGGTGATTGAATTTTTGGCAGTTGCCTAAACGAAAGAAATTTTGGGAAAAACCTGGTTTCCGAAATAGATCTGTAGGCGCAGGTTATTTTTGCTTCACCCAGCCATCTTAGGCCAAAAATGCTACCTCCAGTGCAAGGAAAATTCGTCCAAAATGACGTCCAACAGGAGAAGAGATTCCACGAATTTCAGTCTGTGTGCGTATTTCAGATTATCCAGGGAGTGCACACAGCACTGTGGAGGTGCATGGTGTTGCACACGGCACCGTGAAGGTGCATGGTGTTGCTGCGCACTCCCCATTTCGTATTTATATATAAACATAAAAAATCTCAGTTTTATACATTGTTGACGCTCGTGTTAACGTTGAATGAATTTTTACGTTGTTAATACCTTTACCTTGGATAACCTCAATGGCGAATGCGATCCCAGGAACAGCTGTAAGTTTGGTGGAGAAATGAAGTACATGCAAAAATTACCCATAAATTATTTCCATGCTTCAGCCTACAGACACTTCACTTTTCGTGGATACTGGATTCCAGACGATAACCACATCAATGCTGAAAATTTCCAAATTAAGGCTTATTTCCGGACTCTCGCTAAGTTCATTGAGCAAGTATAATCTGTGTACTTATCCCATTCATTCCTGGGAACACCAATTATTTACGGAGTCGCCAATTGTTGTGTTGACAACACTGCCGTCGTTCTCGAGTTCACCTTCTATAGGTCCGCGCGCTCGACGTCCGCGCACAAACTACGCCATTTGGCTCACCGGCGGTCACAAATTTTTCCATCACGTAGTGTAGGAAACAACTGTCGCAGTGCGTATGTGTGTACACATACGCACACGTCCATCTTCTTCCGTAAGGGACGCTTCTAAGCTGTACGACCAACCTTTGGCACGCGGCCAGAAGTATGGTCAGAAAATGGCGAAGAGTACTCGGCTGGTGGAGTGCGTAGAGCGCGCGGGTGGTGTCAGCGGCCGCGGCGGCGGCGGCTGAGAGGGGCGGAGCCGTTCATGCGACGGACGGGCTGCGCCGACCGACCGCATCTGGCCGTCTGATACACTGATGGGTGGTGGCGGCAGGACTGCTGGTAGTACTGTTGCCGGCAGGACCACCGCCCCGGCGGTACTACGGGTGGTCGTAGTCGGGGGCGGTGGTGTCGGCAAATCAGCGCTGACTATACAATTTATTCAGGTTCGACTGCTTTATTATTCATAGCTTTCCGTTTTTTCTACGTGAGCATTTTCCGGTTTCGATTATTCAAATCTATACCAAGGATGTCTCATTAATTTATGTTTATTATGATAATATAGAATGGTCTAACTAAGAGACATGTTTTTTTTTTCAAGGTACTTCCTTATACAGAAACGCCTATTGTGCATCTTTTTGGTACTTCCTCACTATTCGCTCCACTCCCATCCACTTCCAGCCCAGTAGAAATCCCTAATCTATGCTATAAACTCCCCAAGAAGCCAGGTATCTCCCTCTAATACATCTAAGTAGGATGTTTATAGTATCACTACCAGGCTGTTTTGATGCGAAAGCTTGGATACCTCTACCTGTACGAGGTTTTCCGCAATAATATTCTATGTTAGGACATACTTTCCGTGCTGCTTCGTGCGGTGAGCATCCTCCACCACCAACGAAGTCTCGCGCACTTTGTTTTCGTGTCCCGTCCATAATCGACGACATCATTCGCTTCCACTGAACAAATTTCCTGTGTGTGTGTCTGTGGTAGAACGGCCTTTGAACAACCATCCACTGCACTTTTTCACACACATTCATCAATGTCAAAACCAGAAAAAGATTGCCTTTTACGGAGTTTGTGTCTGTAACAGTGGAAAAACCATCGCGGCGTTGAAACGCTTTTAGTGCAGATTTGTGTGCAGTGCTGTATTGCGTGGTACCGTTCTTGTTGTTCAAAGATTAGCACATCTTTGGTGGGATTGTTGATAACCTGAAGATTATGCTCAATTTGTTGAATTTTCCGTGTTTTTCTCACACACCGCATGAGTTGAGCAAGCAGTTTGGAAGAACTGCTCTCTGCCAATGCTATTCGTTATGATCAGGCGGTCTTTTGACCTATCCTTTCCCGCGTGGGATCGACAAGTTGGTGCTATGCGGCTACCGCCGTTACGTTTCCGTTTTTTTAATTACTGGAATCGTGTCCAGGACTGTTACCAAATAAAGTATCTGCTCATGGCATCATGAAGTTGTTCTTTGCAGTAAAGAGTTGCATGTTGTTGCACACGGCACTGTGGAGCTGCATGGACGGTGTTGCACACGGCACCGTGTAGCTGCATGGTGTTGCACACGGCATCGTGGAGTTGTTCACAGCGCCGTGCAGTCCCATGGTGTTGCTTACCGCACTTGGAGGTTTGGTGGTGTTGCACACTTCCTATACTGTATATAGAACCAGAAAAAAAAATTCCAATTTTATACATTGCCTCTCCATTCGATTTTTGTTGCTTTTTTGTTGATTTATTGGCGGGAGCGATGGATTTACGCACGTCATTTCCACGCACCTTCATCGTTTATTATTCGATATGCCTGGAATATCCTGCATCGCTTTCGTTTTTTCTAGTCATTTCCTTTCTGGAATAGCCTTCAGCTTTCCTATATGTCTAGAGCGCAGCTTTAACTATGTACTTCTTCCATGGCTAGCGCCACTAACGGCAGTGAGGGCATTTTGATGAGGGTGCGAGGCGAAAAATCAGCTGTGTTATGCCAGTGGTCGTGTGTGAGTCGTCGTGCATGCGCGGGGGGCACACACCACTTCTGATTATCGAATTTCTCAATCGTTACGTAAACAAATGGGAAGTGTCGGATTTCCACGTAATCCTACCAGCCACCGTTGATATTTTTTGTTGCCAGCAAAGTTGCCAGCAACGAACGACCTGTTCGCGCTTCACTGGGAATTTCCATGCAGAATTCGTACATACACCATCAATCAATGGTTCCTGAATAGATGTTGGGCGGCATTTTTATGCTGATTCAAACAGTGTTGTTGAAAAGTTCACGTAACGGCTGAATAGGAGCGCTGCTAAGAAAAGACTTCAAGTGACTGCGGAGTGGTTCAGCGAGGGACCGCTATTCACGTACTTTTCTCTTCCCTTAGTGGAATTTTATGCCTGAAAAAGGACAATTCCTTCAATACTATGCGATAAAATACTTCAATTTGTTTTCCCAGAACCATAAACTTTTCATGATTTTTTTCTTCTTTTCATCATTGAGCTCCTCCCGCTTCATTTCCATGAAAAAATAAAGTTTATGCATTCTTAAAGCTATGCAAATAGGGAGAGAGAGCTTAAAATTGCCTTTTGGTAACAGAGTGCAAAGGTATCCAATTTCAGCAGTACTTCGTGCAGGATTATGATCCTACCATTGAAGATTCCTATACAAAGCAGTGTTTTGTTGATGAAGACCTCTGCAAGTTGGAGGGTGAGTTTTGAAAGATCTCTCATGTTGTTGTTTATATGCTTCTGTTCTTTTCTTCAATTTCTTTTTGAAAAATTAAAAAAATATTATGAAGCCTGTAAAATTGCCAATATTATACTTATTATCGCCTCCTGAAGAGTTCTTGGTCTTTTCATACCATTTTTTTCCATGTGCTCATCGAATTCCTCTGGTAATCTTCATATCCCCATCCAATTATCAACGACGCCTCCTAGTGGCCATTTGTTCATCGTGGAAATAAACGGCTAATTGTGGCTACTGGAACAGCGCCGAGTTTTTGGCGTCGTCAATCCCTCAGTCCTCATCAGTTCGTTCCTAACAACCTCACATAACGTATCACAAACGAGGTTAACGGTGGCCTGAAGAGCGGCGGCCATTTTTTGCCGTTTTCGTACGATCAAATAGCCTATTAGAGTTCTTTCGGTTGGGTCCGGTACTGAAGCCGCTTATTCGGGGCGCTAAAATTAGGGGTTTCTGGAGAGGATTATCCATGAAAAGTCACCACCGAAATCGATAGCGTCGTTGTCCAAGTTCCATAAATCATGTACGCGTATCGCTCACAAAGAAGACATGAAAGCCGACGTGCGCTGACGTCAACGGAAGTCAAGTCAGAAAATTCTTGGGGCACCGCTTCGAATTTTTTCAATTTATGTGGAAATTTCCGGGTGATTTTGCTCCAATGCGTGTGACGTTTTTAATTTTTTTTGGTAACATTTTTCTTGGCATGGGTATCGAGTTGGGCACTAAGGTGTTGAGTAGAATATCTAGGTGGAATTCCAGGCACTAGCGGTAGTACCACCATTTGTCCACAATATTCCTATTTATGGAAATGCTTCGTGGAATACGTAGCTCTCCATGATTCCTGAAAATTCCTTCGCTGCCGGCTTTCAGGGGGATCCACACGAAGTTTCTATGGAGTCGAGCTCCTAAGTGATCATACCAGGGTAATAATTTATCCACGAATTAGCCCAGGGGTGCCATTTTTCCTCAATTTCATCTCAGAATCTATTTTTATAATAGTTCTCTTCATTATTTGTTGGTTTAGATGGTAATTGCCTATTCAGGATGCAAATTTTTTAGACTGGGAATAATTTCCACTGGGAATAACTTCCACAAATTTCGATAGAATAGGAATTTATCTTTTTTTGGATATTATGACCTCGATCGCTGGAAGCTCTACCTAGGTCCGAGTGGATAATTTACGCAATTTATTCTAATTTAGTCACTTGGCAACCCTCTCGAACATTTAAATATTCAAGTAAGGAAGCCCTACAACCCTTCCTATCTATTTTCCAGACCTCTGGCGCAATTTTTTTCCCAAATTTTCTGGATTGTTCATTTGAATACGAGCATATCCAATGCGTTTTTGGGTCCTACTCGTGGCTAGAAACTTCCTGGATTGGAAATTTTATATTTGTCTCTGTACAAATTATTGAACCAGATCAATACCTATTTAATGTATTATATTTCAGTTCTGGACACAGCAGGACAGGAGGAGTTCTGCACGATGCGAGAGCAGTACCTGCGATCCGGCAGTGGTTTTCTCATAGTTTTCGCGGTCACAGACCGAAGCAGGTGGGAAAATTTCCACATTTTCCCGATTACTCACCATCTAATTTCATCTACACTGTGCGCGTATTCGATCTACACAACCAGTTATACCCATTCACACACACACACACACACGTTGGCAATCGTTCCTTTTATGATTCATGATGTCATGCTGCGTGCGTCATGCAACCGTGTATCCGCATGCATAGTGCTGTGTACAAACAACATTCCGGACATTCTGTTTCGCAGCTGAGGTGTTTTTCACCCGTATTGATCGATATTGATCGTGATCGATTTCGCCTCTCAGTGTCATGTCTCCTCGGTATATGCATTGTCGCGGTGCGAGTGTGTGTTTGGCGAGCAGCATCTTGTTTGGTCGGATTTTACGATTCGGAGACGACGACAAATTCGTAAGATGAGACGAGGTCGTTCCACTGAGTATTATACGCAAAACTGCGGGTGGTGCGCGTATTTTTCGCGGGTTTGAGGAAACTTTTGTGTTATCATTGATAGGGAGACTGTGGCGCATCATTTGATCGGAGGCGCGATAAGGGCGGCTGTTTCTAATGCCAGCACTCCATTGTTTCTGGAAGCGTGCTTATGGATCATATGGGAAAATTATAGCTTACATTTTTTCGATAGGAAAGGGATTATTCAGCCATGTTTATTAAAGTTTCAAAGCCTCAAGGTAAACTAAGATAATCCAGAATTCCTGGCTGAATTCATAAGGAACGAGAAATATGCGCGCAAGAGCTATGGCTGTGGTAGATTTCCACCAATTTTTTTGCTGCCAAGCACTTTCACATGTCCTTTCCACGTACATGGCAATTGAATCCCTCCAAGACTCCCCCCCCTCAATTAGTGTCTGACATCCGAAAATGCTCTCCATTTTACGAATACAATCAATAATTGCCCGTTTCCGCGAGTAAAAGGGCATCCAAATGTTTGCATTAATGTTGCAGAAAGGTTACCCACACACGTTATCACAGCGACCTGTTACGCTGGCTGATTGCCAATGCTCCTGCCTCTGCGTCTCTGACTACGGTGAATTAAAAATGCCGTAGAAATTCTAAAAATTCTACAGTGCAAGTGCCTGCCTCTGCGCGACGTCAGCAACACTTCAACTTCAAGCCAGAAATAGCACACAGCTGGAGGAGAATTAGACGATGTGAGCACCCTCAGTGCGAGTGTCCAAACATGCGAAAGTGAGACCACTTCGTCAAGTATTAATGCACACGCTCCGTGTGGCGGCTCGCGCTGTCCTTTGTAATAGGCTAGCGGAGATAGTTAGCTCTTAAAATTGCGGTTTACTGGGTAGTTAAGCGGCAATGCGCTGCAAGGGTAAGGTGTCGGATTCGTTGACAATCGGTAGGTAACGGTCGCAGTACGGGGGAAGGAGAAAAGGGGGTTAAAAGGGCGTTAGGAGTGAAACTTCATGGACATAAAAGTTACTAGGAACGCGTTACTGAAAAAGTTCGAGATGAGATGATCCTAGTCCCTCTCCCCAAAGTTGTTCTTTTCACGAATTTGCTATGCTTGCGGCTGTTCCGCTAGTAAATAGGTGAAAATAGGTAAATGGGTAAAAAATAACCCATTTGCTTCTGGTCTCATCACTTAATAACGGTTCAGCCGTCACTGATTGTTGACCGTGTAGTTGCTCACGGCGTAGCAACACCAATATTTTAGCGTGGAGTTGCTCACGGCGTAGCAACATCAATATATTGGCATGAAGTTGCTCACGGCGTGGGAGCGTCATAGCATTGACTTGCAGTTGTTTGCGCAGATAGAGCAACACCATTCTGACGTTGCGCACGGAGTTGTTGCAACGCCATGTCGCCACGGAGTTGCTCCTGGCTCGCTTTTATCCGGCACAGACCCAACCATAGAGTTTTTCCCATTTGAACTAACCAATTCCTGGTGTATCTTTTAGGTTACTTCAAAGTCCGTGAATTTATTCCTTCTCCAGTTCCTCTTCTTTCTTCCGATGCTTCTTAAATGAATTATCGACCATGTTTGATGGAAATATTCATTAAGTTCCACTTGCTTCCAAACTTTTTTGCTTGTTGCATCTCGTGCTGTTATGTGCCCTTTTTCACGGTATGAGTGCTATTAAGGAGCATCTTGAAAGCAAACGATTTGTGCCTCGCTCACGCCATGTTCCTGTCGTCCGCATATTTCAGTGCATGCAAAGCTTTAAGCGATGCTGTGACTATGTGGCCCACCGCCTCCTGGGAACCAATAACTGGGAATCAATGATCGACCTGATTAGCGTTCTTCTGGGTACTCCTACTCCAGCTGTTCTTTGTTTAATGTCAGGAGCGCTAGACCATCGGTCAGCCGGCTGAATTTACACCTCTACTCCCTAAGAAAAGCACATTTGTCGTCCCAGTTACTGGCGAGCTCCCTGTGAAAAATAGCTGCTCGCCTTTATGTTGGCAGTCATCATTTGCCACGACTGGGCCGTCTGTCATTTTTGCTCGCAGACAGAAATTACTACAAACATGGTAGTATGAACAGTTATCCGATGTTCTGAGTTGTTTTGGCATTGGAATCCTATGACGAGACTCCATTGAGTCCTTTTTCTTTTCACTAAAAACTGAAATTTTATCACGCATTGCACGGTAATCTTTTTCCAAAGTCGATTGGAAAGCGATTACCGGGTTATCACGCTAAAGTGCCCGTCATCGTACAAAAAACTACCGAACTAATCTGCTGAATCGTACTATGAACTTCGGAATCCACGGAATTATCAGTTTTTATCAGTGAAATCAATCAATCCACTCGCGTAAACAATCGTAATCGATTTTGCAACGCTGCTGCTGCGGGCAGGGGACTGTGGTCGTCGGGTGGTGACAGGCCGGTCGGTCGGTCGGTCGGTGTGCGGCCGCAATAAGAGAGAACGGAAAAGAACGGCCACGACCGGGGTTCGTCGTTGTTAATTGATGTATAGTCGAATACGTTGGCGGCTACCACGTTGTACTAGGAGGATCTTTGTTCTGGGATGGGAAATGTGGATCTGGGATGTGAAATCCACGAAACGAATGCGTTTTCCTCATAGTTTGGTTGTCGGTTCTGACAACCAGCTGTTCTTGTAGGTATCCACTGTTGTTCCCAATTTCTCGTATTTTATTCAAGCTCACTCCTCGTTTTACGGAGCTTTTCCAATGTCTTCGGGCTCTATGCATTATTCTCTGGTCACGGGTAAAGTTTGAAGATTATGTCAAGGTGTGAATGAGAATGATGAGCAAAATATTACAGCACGGTGACGGCTGCGTCACTGAGTAAAACTGCACGGCTGCTCAAAGTAAATGAAGCCACTTCCGGTGTGCTAATTACTCAGTGAGAACTCAAGTTTGCCAGCGGAGCACCATAAATTGCAAGTGGGTATTGGGACACCATGGATATGTATTAATATAATTGGATTTTTTATGGAATGGGTACTTCGTCCTGAACCTCACTTGAATTTAGAAAGCCGATGCAAAACAGAGTTCTCCATGAATCCCACGCGGAACCCTTTCTGGACAAAAATGGCCTAACATCTAAAATCTCATATGGAATCATCTCGTCCCCGCATTCCAAGGAAATTCTAGTTGGAATCCATGCATTCTTCGACAATGACCGAAACCTTTGTAGAACCCTGCTGAATGTACTCCTGCAACCGAAAGTAATTGATTTCTCAGAGACCCAAAAAGAAGCGAGACACTGCTGCATGGAACTAATTGACTGTACCTCAGCTGTAGTCAAGTTAGAGACTCCTAAAACATACCAGTGTAACTCTTTCTTGCCAGCATTCCATTATCGAGTTCCCATCAGAGCCTATGTTTTCTGTTTGTTTTCTTGTGTTCTAATATCGTTAGCCTGTTTTTCTTGACACAGCTTCGTCAGACGGTGCATTTTCCACGTTTGGGGAAAATTACAAGTGGAACTGTGCGATTTACTGGAGTAAAATCCGTGAAATGGGTTAGTTTGTGTCGTTGCGGAGAGAACACTGAAGCTGCTGCTCGTGGAGGTGCGCACTACCATGCTGGAGTTGCGCACTACCCCTCTAAGCAGTTCACTTAGGAAATGAAGTGGCGCCACGCCACATGGTGTTGCTCACCACCTAATGTGATGTGCAACTCCTGGAACAGTGCTGCACCTCCAGCGTATTTCCTGCGCTACACAAGTACTGTAATCTGCTCTGTAGCAGTATAAACGATCACGCTGACAACGTTGTTATTGTAGCCCAGTGTGTGACGCTGGCGTGGCGTGCTTTACGAGTGAGTTTGTGAGTGCCGGACGACGAAGGTGGCGAAATGGCCATAAATCCCTATTGAGATTGCGGACGGGGCACATGCGTCGCGTAGAGATAGTGCCCGAATAGTGCAGTGCACAGACATGGCGCAGTACATAGCAATTTCAGAGTTCAACCCAGTGTTTATGTGGGGTTGTGGACGGGTTGAATTGGGTTTTTGGTCCGACGCTGACGTCCCAGGGGGCCAAGTCAGAGTGGGGGATAGAAACAGGAACAGAATTAAAGAGGCATTGATTTAGCTGATTTTTCAATTTTTCAGCTTCGAGGAGGTTCGAAAGTTGCACACAATGATCTGTCGAGTGAAGGATCGTGACGATTTTCCCGTTTTACTCGTTGGTAACAAAGCCGACCTGGAAAATGAGCGACATGTGAGCTGTTTTTCCGTCTACTGCTTTGCTTCTCTTTGTTTTCATCGCTTCACACTTTGATGTTTGTTTATTTTTCTTTCTACGGGCGACGTAATCATGGTCTCTTTGTTCCCATGTTTATATGCATGCTTCTCGGGGGCTGGATAGAGTGGAAGACTGGGTGAGAAATGAGAGGTTTTCATTTTGTTGGGGGGAAAACTGTCACATTCCGATAAAATTCTGTAGAGCACGGTTTTGTTGTTGCTAGTTTTTCTTCTCTTTTTCCAACTTCACATTCCTGGATTGCTTGGCACTTCCACGCACAGGGAATTATAGCTTCCCGCCAACTGATTATGTCTTACTTCACCTCTGTATTTCGCTACTACATAACTAATTTCACAAACAAATAATTGTGCTTGGGTCCTCTAATATCTTCACTCCGTACTGGACAGAATACCCTGTAACTGCCCAAATCTCTCGTTTTAATGTCCTTCTTTCTATATGAAATGATTTCTGGAACCATTCCAACCCATCTCTATCACTATGGATACATTCTCTGATGCTCCGTATATTTTCCTAGTTTTTTTTCTCAACTCTGATCTTTACCCTTTTTTTTCTGTGCCCACAAAACCCTCCCCCCTGGAAACCTCCTGTTTTGTAAGCTACGTAGCGCGCTTTGTGGTGTTAAATACGCTGAAGTACCACTTTCCCTCGGTTTATCTATCCACAAGAGCATTTATCTCTGCATAAAACAAGTTTATAGCTCTCCGAAGCCGCTCTGTGGTCGCCGATAAGACATGTTGCATGGGGTAGTCCACGTAGTATTAGATAAGATGATATGAAAGTGAATTTTGTGGCTTAAATTGGGAAAAATTCAAATTCTCGGAATTCCTTGGCAGTTTGGACCGCAGAGTAGAGGACAGTGACATCCAGGGCTCTTTGGCGACTTTTATTGCCGATTTAGGGTCCATCGCCCTTCACATCAAAAGAGTTTACGTCTTTTTTTATGTCATCCACTGTATTGGAGTACCAGTGGTCTAAAAGGCTTGGATAGATGGGCCTAGGTCTCGGGTCCAACGTTTTTTACAGAGCCCATTTTGGCCTGTTCGATTTTTCTAGCATTCTTTTCCACCTCATGCATTTTATGAATAGGATCGTGCGAGAACTGCGTGGTGCATGTTCGTGGAACGGTTTCCGTCTCAATTCAGTAGATTTACCCGACCGTGAAAGTCTCTTGTGAACCTCAATGTGTCTTTTTTGACAAGAAAGCCAACCGACACTGCGGTTATTCAGAGTGTTTTTGCCGACGCTTTCTTATTCCAACGCAGGTGCCAGCCATAGACGCCGTCTGGGTACGAGTTTTTCCTACTCTGGGAGAGTGCGCGTGGTGCGTGGTGCGAAAATTGAATCAACAACTGACGTTCTGCCCTTTTTACGTGGCAAATTTGAGGCATCCCTCGTGTGCAACTGACGGGGCGCGATTGGTTCCGGTTCCCAGAGTTTCAGTGCAGCTTTTTTTTTCGTTTATTCTCGGATTATGACCAGGTTTTTACCTAGGACTCCAAAGCACGAAAAGCCTCGAGCAGAGCAGCGCCAGCATTAAATGATCGAGCGCTACGACAGCTGCCGACGCTGCACACATAGCCGTCGGGATGAGGTCAGCAAGCTTTTTCCACTCACCGTCGCAAAAACTCCGCTCCACAGCAGCAGCACCCGCGCAAAAGGTCAATAACGATGAGCAGCGTTAACACAGAGATACAGCGCAGCGGTGCATGTTTGAGCAGGGAGGGTGGCACAAAAGTTTGGGTCATCTGCGTGAGTACGTTGCCGTAGTTGGGTACGTTGCCAAGTCCCATTGTGCGCCTATGGCAACCACTCAGCAGCTTGAACGGATCCCGATTAGGGCTGGGTAAGGAAAACTTCGGAAAGGCAGGAAGCCAAATAGGGAAACACATCTATCCGAGAATTTTCTCTGTCACTATACCTAGCTTATAAGGCTTATAAAGTTTACATGAATGTCTACCAGTGATGCGTGTCCTGGATATCTTTATATCTTTTTCTTTATACTAAGCCAAAATTATCCTGGGTCAAAATTTTGTGTGTGGCAAACGTCACGGAACCCTGTTGCTCATGCCCCTGCTTTTTTGCCATGCCTCACATACCTATTCGTCAGATTTTAATGGCATCCACCCAATAAATTCCACCCCCCCCCCCCCCCCC
>JARK01000087.1:48897-59932 GCA_000688135.1 Ancylostoma ceylanicum | reverse complement strand
CCCCCCCCCCCCCCCCCAGTTGCTTTGCCTTATTTCTGTACGTGTTCCACACCATTTACTCGTACCAATCGCTCTTCTCCATCCTAATTTGTTGATAGAACGTCTTTCCAATGTTTTTCACCGTCCAAGCTGCTGCAGGTTCCGATTCCATGCTCTGCAGGGCACCTTTCACCGAATAGTGGAGTCTTGCCTTCTCTGATGCTTACCTAATCTTTTCTAGTGGCCTAACCTACCATCAAACTGTACTTTGTCGCCTCTATCTCATTCTTTGCACAGGTTGCCTATGAAGAACGACCATTCGTCATCTTCTCCATGGTACTTATGCTTTTATGTTTCTTCGTCATCTTTTCAAAACTGGTTACTGACTTCGAAGAAGTCTCGAGCCGGTTGATGTCACTCAACTTGTCCCAAGATGTGCAATCAAGAAAGGGGGAACTAGCTCCAAAGGGGTCTGGTGCAAGCTCTTTGTGTTGTGGAATAAAAAATAATTATTTTTACTTGCGCTCATCAAAAGTTCTTTTATCCTCAGTAACGTCCTTCATCTCCAACTCTCGGCGCTGATTCAATGTGATTTTCCTCCCAGGTTTGCGTAATCGAATGAGGTCACGGATCAATGCCCAAAAAGCGGCATTGCTTTCCGCGGCTGTGATTTCTATGAGAGTGCGGGAATTTCGAGCACTCTGTGATGGGCAGAGTGTAATCGCGATTCGTCCCTTAAGCGAGTGCGCCGGGGAACTCGGGCCATAGGGATCTTTGTCCCAAATATTATATTATAGCTGCTATGATAGAAACCTGTACCTTTTTTGAACAATTTTTCTCTCGAATTTTTTGCTTGAAAATCTTTGAAGCTACTTGGTATGGTGTTGCTATGGTGTTGCGCAGCGCCTACTATGTATGTGGTGCGGTGCAAGACGACATCCTCTACAAAATGGAGTTGCCGTGGCCTTGCACCGCTACGAAACGTGGTGCGGTGCAACACGAGATCCTCACCAAAATGGAGTTGCCGTGGTGTTGCGCCGCCACAAAGTTCCCTGCCTCTGTGTTTGTTGTTGCGCAGCACCATTTCTTTGAGGTTGCTTCCTTCTTGAAATTCAGCAGGTTTCGAATGCAGCCGCTCTTTTCATACCATTCCTGCGCTAGTAGCATCACCGTGCCCAAACTTTCCTCAAAAAGGACGTCTATTTCATGTAAACCTTGGTCTACGGCGCATATATAGCTACAAAGATTGGAAAACGCACCTTCAGTCGCGTTATTTTTCTCATATTTTTTTTTGTGCGGACATTAATGCAATTAAGAGGATGTAAAGCATTGAGCACTGTGGATGTAGAAATTCTACATAAAAATTCTGGATCATGCCTTCGCGACCGCCGTATCATTTTAGTTTGTGTGGGAAACATTCGTGGAGAAAGTTCTCACGAAAACTATAAAGTTGCAAATATCTTTGGCATCATCCATAATTCCGTGTAGCAGCTGCGAGTAGTTTGCTTGCGTGCGTACGTCCGTCTCCCCTTATCTTTGAATGTGTTGCATGCGTCTCGGCAGCTAAAGAATTCCTGTCACGGTTCCCATCAATGGAAGCGGTAGCAGGACCTGGGTAGAGACAGTTACCAGGGTATCTCGGCAGCCCAAAGATGGTTCACAAGAAGGCCTACTCCTCAGCATGCTACCTTGTAAAAATCGATATTTCCTGCTGAAATATCCACTAATTCGACAGCGACTGAATGGTCGTTCTCTTTTTTTTTCGTATATCGTACACTTCCGATCCGCGTCAACTGCCAGTCGTTAGCGTATCAGACAATGGCCCTAATAAAGCACCACGTGTCCTGTCCATTCGATAAGCAAAAACATGCCAGGGTCTCTCGTATTTCAATGGCTCTCGCTTTTTGGGAGGGTGCTGGGTTTTATACTAGAATATTGGGACACTGTGATGTGGACTTTACCTATTATCTCAGCTCAGAAAAATAAGCCAGACAGCCTTGCAGGCCGTTGCGTTATTTTTGCAGAACATTTTTACCCAGCTATTCAGCTCAATCATATGAGGTCAAGTTCGTTTCTTACGCCATCGTGTGTCCAGCAAACGTTCTCGTTCGATTAAAGGACGTCCTTGTATGCCTTCTTGTAAAAAACCGTAGCCGGATGCGCGTAAAGTGTGATGTTTTTCGTTGCTGAGGTTTTTCCCCGGTCATTGATGACCTCCACGTGTTGTCGCTTCTTGTCCGATCATTGCAATTGAACGGTTACGAATGTACCGCCGCTATGGAGTGCGCTCATGCAGATTATTTTTATTGAATGGTGGGTGATGTAACCCGTGTATAAGCTGGCGAAACTGGTTGGCAGTACCTATAGATAGAAGTAGAGGAAGGTGCAAAAAATTACTCATAAAGCTGCGAAAATTGGCTTGTAAGGGCTTTTTAATCACTAAAAATCATTTTTTGAGCCTTGGACGGGTCTGCATCCTTATGTGAGTGCTACTCCCCCGTCAAGGTCTCATCCTCTTTCTCCATTTCCATTTTTTGGCACCATATTCGCTTCAAATCCCCTCTCTTTTTTCCTCGGTTCGGCTGAAACAATGACGTTCCATCGATTTAAACATTTTCGCATTGATTTTCGTCCGCCTCCCTTTTTTGGGCCTTTGCACGCGAAATAAAGTTTAGTTCTTTTTTTGAACAATGATCCCTTAAGCGGGGGGAGTGCTGTTGAATGCAACCACCTCAAAGGGGAGAAACTTGGGGACAGATCCACGAAATATAAAGCAAAGGCAGTTGTTACTTTGAATGCTTTTTCTCCATAGTCGTTTTTATTTTACCCAGGACAATGGAAATATTTTCCAGCACTCAGAATCACATAATTTGAAATTTCCGGCGACTCTCGCCGTTTTCGGACGATATCAATCAAAAAAGCGAACTCCCGCTGTGGCGGATACGATCATTAATTTTCGCTTCCTTGCCCCATTGCGCTCGCAGAACGGTGGTAACTCCTCATCGGGAGAATAACGTCGCAATTCGGGGGAAAAGCTCTAGAGCAGCTTTGACGGGGATAATCACTGGCTCAGCCTATTCCATGGGAAGAAAATATCATCGATGCAAGAATATAAGGGGTTTGGATACGTTTCCGTTGTGCTGTAGAGAATTCCTTGGTGCTTTTCTGGACTTTCTGAGATAATTTTCGAGTTTGACAGGGTTTCAAAAAAAAAACCAATGGTGAGTCGAATATGGTGAAGGGACGGATCGTCTTAAAAGAACAGAGTCCATTTTGAAGTCTTTCACTCACAGTTAACCAGATGGTGCCGTCTATTCAATTCCATGCCTTTCGCTGGCTTTGATACATGCGAAAGAGTTCTTTGTATGGCAAAAGTTTTTGTGCGTCGCGCCATGAACGCAGTGTTTGAGTGGGAATAGTGTGGGGGTAAAAGTTAATAAGAAGTTAGTTACTCTCATGGAACGGAGATGGAATGCCGTCGAAGACACATTAGGGAGATTCATTATCTTTTTTCGAAATACTACGACATCTGGAAGCTGTTCCCAGTGATTAGTTATTGTTTTAAATTCTCCATTATCAGTGGCTGTTCCTATCTAGAGATGAGTTTACTACGTCTATGTGTTGCTTTTTCATTGCTGATATGCATTGCAATGCGAATGAGGCAGTCGTGAACCGCTTTCGGATAAGTCGGGGTTTCGGAGGTTTGAATAAAATAAAGCAACATCTCCGCGGATGAATTGAGCTAATCGATTCCTGAATATTGAATAGATTATCTAAATCATGCGATTTTTTCGGCCTCGCATGTACTCATTATGCATCATCAACGAAAATGGATAGCATAAATTCTGCATGTCATCTCTTTTTCGCTGACTAATAATGGGAAACGACGACGGTGGCTATACATATGCAGTTGCTCCTCACCACTTTGTAGCGGTGCAGCAACATCCGGTGGCAAAACAACTCTGCGTGCCACACCATTTTATAGCGGCACCGCAACATTTTGTCCCTTGGCAACTCTGTGCTCTTCAACATTTCGCAGCGGTGCCGCTAATCATTCCCTGAATTATTGAATAGATTAACCAAATTATGCGATTCTTTCGGCCTCGAATGCACTCAATATGCACCAGCAAAAAAAAATGTATAATATAAATTCTGCATTCATCTCTTTTTCGCTGACTAATAATGGGAAACGACGACGGTGGCTCTATGTAGTTGCTCCTCACCACTTTGTAGCGGTGCCGCAACATTCTGTGGCAAAGCAACTCTGCGTGCCTCACCATTTTGTAGCGGCGCCGCAATATTTTGCCCCGTGGCAACTCTGCGCTGCTCAATATTTCGGAGTGGTGCCGCAACACTGTCCTAATACAACTGTGTCCATTCAAAGCTGTTCCTGACCGGGTGTTTCCGGGGTTCCATGAAATTGTTACATACCTGGGAATTCTCCTTCATTTCAGTATTAATGCTGCTAATTCAGAAAAAAATCGGACTAGGGAAACAACATGATGCGTCTCAAAGATTTTTCCTGTACGTAAGCAATTCAGGAGCCAAGCTATTTTAGTAACTTCCCACTGTCTCATTTAGTTAACCTGCCACGTGTGTACACCACTGCAAACGAATGCCCGGCAAAAAAACGTCCGAGGCGTATTAGTTACGTGAGCCCATGAAATATTGCCGGAATGACAAACGACTATACACTGCTATCTGCTCAAGAATCGCGTTCTATTCATTCGAGAAAAAGATATCAAATGGGAGTTTCATTGTGTAAACCTGTCCTATAGATTCCTTGCGATGGTCTTTCTGCTGGTGATTTCTTCCTCATAAACTGAATGATGCTTGGAAAATCAGATGTGAAACGAAGTATGTCCTTGGTGGATGGTCTGCAGCTTATACTGGACGATCGCTTTTGAAAGTTGAAAGCTGGCTGGACTCAAAATGATTATTGGCTTTCCAGGTGACGCGAGCAGAGGCTGAGGAGCTGGCTCGAACGCTCAACGTCCCATACGTGGAATGCTCTGCGAAGCTTCGGTTAAACGTTGATCAAGCATTCCATGCTGTCGTTCGATTAGTACGGTAAGCCTCTTTCTTTCTGCTTTTTTATCGTTTAACTCTGAAGACCCAGAGGTTTCCGCTAGAAGAAGCACTAATGGCCTGTGAAGCGAATTATAATAGCAGTAAAGTTAAAAAGTAGACACTTTTATCACCACAACACAGTGACTCTCAACCTTTTCCGTCCTTCTGACGTCAATGTTGCCTGCTGCTAACGATTTTACGCGACTTAGAACACTAAGCAAATAGTCGTTGAGCTCTTCAGCGCACTTGTTTGGCTTTGCTGCACTCTCCTCCCTTCCTCAAACGGACGGCGAGGGGTTGGTTGGAATTGTTTTAGGCTTTCAGCTTGGGAGAAAAATGTCTTTCGGCATGCCCTGGGTGGTCATTTTGATGGAAATCTTGGAGAGGTCATCAATCAAAGTGTGATGGAAGCAATTTGACTAGAACCACGTGTTGACCAGCAGCTGCACTTTGTGAAAGTGCATTGGACCAAAGCTTGGATTTACGTTTCTCTGCAAATTGCTCCTTTGTTACACCTCATTGTTTTTATGAAATTAACGTAAAAACAACAACAATTAGGCAGGTCGCGACTCCCTGCGTTGGAGAGTCCACCATCTCATCTAATTTGTGCTCTTCCTGCCATGGATATTGCAGAATTTGCAGAAAGCTGGCATCCTAGAGGTAGAACTCGCAGAGCAGTGACAGCTGGGAAAACCTTATAGAGAAATCGATTTGTATTTTATGTACGGAACAATGACATAGTTTGTCATTCAGTTTAGGCTACGTCAAGCAAACCTCTAGCAAATGCCTACAATTTTCCTCGGGTGCCCAAGTGGCATATTTCGACCCAGTGTTATGAGGGGAACAATATAAGTGCTTACATTCTATGGATTTCCATCAAAATTGATGCTTTTTTGTGCAGGCCTTTTCGGTCGCGTGTAACCCGCATTGATCCCATCAGCTCAATTTTACAGGCCTGGATCAGCGGCCTTAACGCCGCCGTATAAATCTCAGTGGACTAAGTTTTTATGCAACAAAATTTCATCGAAATGACAACAAAGACGCGCATATACATGTAAAGATTGAGGTAGGAGAGGCCCAAGAATCTGTAGCATTGCCTTAGCAGTATCTAGTAGCTGGGAGTTGCATTTCAATGAAGTTGCGCCGCAACAGAACGCGAAATGGAGTTGCGCCGCACTATTTTTTGTGGCCCGCAACGACAAAATGGTGCTGCGCCACTCCATTTCCAAAAGTGAGGTTGATCCATATGTTAATGTGTTGAGCATTATTTAAGGGCAGAAATCCACAACAGAGAATATTTTGGAGACTTTTGCATAGGTAGATTTTCCATAAGCTTTTAGGACCAAAAGTATTCGTCAAATGCCCTAAAAACCTAAGGAACCTTCATTTTTGAGGCTACTTTTGGATGAGCAAAAGGGAGCGCTCGTCCGTGGTGAGCGATGACCAGTGGCCAACATTAAATAAGTTCAGGTTGTCCTTAGTATGAAAAAGCACGTTTACTAAGTATGCATGTAAAGAGTGGAAAACTAGCACAAATGGTGTAGAGTGACTTTTTGGCCTTTTTGGAACATTTCACATCGCTGAAATCAGTATATTCAGTAGGCAAAGAATCTCCTAATATCTCAGGACCGCAAATGAGGAGGGTCTCTGCCCTTAATCGCTGTCCACAACAACTATTACTGGATAACGTCGCGTCTGGGCGACTTGTTTGGCCGTTCTGTCTCCAGCAAAGTTTGCTCTAGCCTGTTAGCTGAGTTTGGACGCTTTCTATAGCTCGTATTGTGCTGAGCAGACCACGCCAGCTCGAGCAGCCGCCGATCGTTGGCCCCAGGATTCGTGCAGTATTTACCCAGTAACACATCGCTTTAGCTTTTGTTCCGACACACACAGCGACACGCGATATGCTGCCGCAAGTAACGTAAACAGCCAATTTGGGACAAATCGAGAATCACGCCGGCGATAGCCGTTGGCAGTTTGGTCGCCCTACTAAGACGCTGGTGTCAATGGGGACTTATTGCTTAGATACATTGGTGATCATCGCTAATTGAATAAATTTCAGGAAATTCCAACATGATGAGCGAACGGCGCCAGAAGATCGACGGATTGAGTCGCCAGCAAAAGGAAAGAAAAAGAAGAATTGCAGGATACAGTAGCACATGTCGCTTACGCGTCGCATGGCGTCAATATTGACGCATCGCTCCTCATGCTGCCTTCTCACTATAATGGGTACTTTCTTACTATTTAATCACACGCATATTTCACTGTATAGTGCGTATTTATATATGAGTTTTCAATCCCTTTTGACTGCTAGTTCATCGAATTGGTGACTTCTATTGTCGCGGCTCAAAACGTCATTTTGTAGCGCGAGTCGCGACAAGCGAAAATTGCCAATTTATCATTTGCAATGAGCTATGCGGTATTTCCTCTCTTTAGCCTGTGATCTTTTTCTATGTTGTACAATGCGTTTTCTTTTAATTCGAGCATTTCCCAACTTGTACGTTGTCATAGGCACCTACAGACACATAGCTAGCATCCCGGTTATCGTTTGTATTTATTCCCTGGACATTTTTATATTTCGTTATCCTAGAAAAGGATGTTGTATATACACGCATGACATCGTCGCTCCCCATTGTTGAATCAAATGTTGCTCCACCCTCGCACTAAAATGCATTCGGCATATATGTAGATCACGATTTGATCTACCTAACTGATATTCCCATTGTGTTCCTCTTTTGGAGGCGTTCTGCACTTTTTTCGGAAGTGCTTCATGTGTTCAGACATGTCATATGATTTACTCAGAGATATATCTTTTTTATATGGTTAGATAAACGCTATAAATCATGATTCATTAGATTACATCGGAATGATGGGAGCAACAAAGTTTTTTTTTAGTGAAACGTTCTCAGGAAAGTTAACTAATTGATGGGTAAGAGAATCGCCAAATAACCTATGCTGGATATGGGAACATTGGTGCGGCACCGCACAGTTTCGCTGAGGATCCACAGCAATAAGGTGTTACGCCGCAACAGAACCCAAAGCACCTCCCAATTTACCAAGAAGTTATTGCTCTCATGAGGCACGACAACGTTGTTGCGGCACCGCACAAATTCGTTGCGGATCCACTACAATAAGGTGTTGCGCCGCAACAGTACCTGTAGCCCCCACTAATTCACCAAAAAGCTGTTGCTCTCATAAAGTACGGCAACACTGTTGCGGCACCGCATCATTTCATTGAGGATCCACAACGTATTTGTGTTGCTTCATAGTGTGGTTAGAAGTGCCGTTGCTCCGCACCACATCGTCGTTGAAAACAGGTGTGGAGCAACACCATTGGCCGTTGCGCAGCGACACATCCATGGCAGCAAGCACTGCGGTTTGCATGTTGTTTTGCTATTCTACTGGGTGCAATATATTCAGCACGGCTATCATGTCAGACATTCGTCTCTTGAAAGTTTGAAATTCAGAAAAGACATTGAAATATGTGTCTGTATTGAGCTATTGAAACAAAACTACAGGATAACTTAAGGATAGATGGAATGCTGTTTTCCTTAGACCAACCCTAACATAAGTGGGTCGTAACAGATGTAAGGATTCCAAGTTTCAAAGTTAGAAACGCCTTCAATATTCTTTTCTGGAAAAAGAAAGAGTAAGTGCCCGATGGTGCTTCTGCTTTTCAAAGCAAGACCACCAGGAATTGTTCATCAAGAAAATTATGCTTAGGCATGTTGAAGCAAACACCCAATAAATGTATTAGTATAGCGTGAAATTTCTGAATTTTTATAAGTAACCATTTGTAGCAGTCGTACAAGCACTAAGACGTCGAGTTTTATTTGGTTGAATGTGTTTTTATATGTTTAATTTGTGCCAATTTCATTCATCTTCTCTTCCACAGCGCTTGTTTCAGAAGGTTCCTGCGGTGATGCTTCTGAAAATTATATGCTGTTAACAAATTATACTATGGGATCATATATTTTACCTTGCTTTTTCTGTGCTGCTGCTGTTACTGCCGCTGTGATTTTCGCTGAAAAACGAGTGCTGCATTGTAGGATTTGATAGATGAAGGATAGATACATAATGGTGTATAGGGAATGATGTTCGGGTGAAACAGTCGTAGCGATGATTCCCCTCCGGACCGAAGAAAGAAGAGTGGAATTTGCGAAATTCCGATTAACAAACTTTGCTGCAGAAAAGGCGTGAAAGAGTTGACTGTGAGGCGCCACAACATTTTATTGCGGGGCCGCTTTA
The DNA here is from genome assembly GCA_000688135.1 of Ancylostoma ceylanicum. Taxonomy (NCBI): domain Eukaryota; kingdom Metazoa; phylum Nematoda; class Chromadorea; order Rhabditida; family Ancylostomatidae; genus Ancylostoma; species Ancylostoma ceylanicum. The sequence goes on along the minus strand of JARK01000087.1, from coordinate 50,638 downwards.
TTTCGTTGCTGCTCCCCTCGCATTTCGTTGTTGCGTCTCCAGCCTTTCTGGCACAAACTCCATTCGATTTTCATCCACTTCTCGCGCATTTTAAAATTTTCCGGGAAGCGTTTGAGGACATGAGATGCGAAGCGCAAAATCTAGACATCTTAGAAACTGCTCACAATACTTTTCGTCCATTTAGATTTATGTGAACTCAGTAGAAATTGCATTAGATGGGTTCTTTCAGATATGGGGAGGAACTCTTGGTCATTCTGGGTGACGAAAAAGTTAAGGCCATATCATTCTAGCACGATTTACTGATGGAAAAAATTCTCACTTGTTTCCTTAGCAGCGGCGACCACATCCCGTGTTGATGGCGAAAGTTGAGCTGGTAGATCAGTGAAGACACCTCTTGCCTCTGAAAAACTTATTCTGTCCGTTTTCTTTATTGCACAAGTAGGCTAGCATTCAGAATCTCGGAAAAGTTTTCTTTCTCCAGAAGCAAATAACTCGAATTTCCTCTCGAAAACATGAATATTAATGAACTGCTAATGATTGTAATTAATTATATTAATTGAATTTTTATAAATAGCCCGAAAAACGTTGGACTATGCAAAAAAACGAGAGAGGGCAATGAAAAGTGCGCAGTGGCATTCGTCGAATTTTTCAGTCGATTCCGCAGATTAGCCGTGTAAATAATGGTTGGTGCTTAGCTTGTGGAAAAAATCTAAGGATGTAAAATCGATGTGTTTCAACCCTTCGAATCCGGGGACAGGTGTCTAGCCCAGCGGAAAATTTTCTCCTCATTTCCACCTGAATTATTGCTCCAAAAGATAAGCCTCAACAATTCCATGATCATGATCGAGATTCTCTGGTATGCCATCGCTGACATTTATCTCCAGAAAAGGTCGCCGATTTTTTCAAGTATGCCCCGGTGATCCAGAAAATATCCTAAAATTTCAAGCAACATGGACCGAACACTTGGTCAAGTCTTTGGCCTTTGGTCACAATAATGTTCAGCGTTCGTTTTAACAACAACTGCGGTTTGCGCAAGCACCCCATAAACGCCGATGGCCGGAACGTAATAAGTTCTTGGCTGTTACTGGGAGCTGCTCATGGATTTTCCTTGAACCGGAAACTGAAATGCGATGTCGTTCAAGCAGGTTCCCTGTGAACGGAATGGATGCGCTGCTTTCGGAAGGATTACAAATTTTTCAGCAGGAGCCAATGCCCTGGTGGTGAGCGTAAGAAATCCTTGTTTCTGAAGGGAAAATTAATTTCGAATTGATAAACTCCCATCTCTGTGTTTAATTAGACCAAGCTAACCTGCCTGGAGGTTTCTGCATGAAATCGGGAAGTCTTGTTTCGAATGTTAAGAAATCTGAGAAATCCGGAAAGGCAAAGTGACAGATAAAGTTATCCAATGCTAACTGTTCTGGTCGTGAGAAGTCCAAAATTATAAGCTTGAGAAACGCCCATTTAGGGAAATAGGTCAGAATCCAAGGATCTCGTAGGAACAACATGGCTGACTGTCTCACGGCAGAGCATTCGAAAATTGATTTGATTAATTCGAACTGAATTTCAAGTAAATCGAACACCATTTCACTAGGAAAATCGTTAGTTAAAAAAGAAATGCAATGAGTGGCTAGAAGTATGAACTACTTGAAAATTTTTTGGTTTTTCAATGTTTTTCTTTTCATAAAAAGATTCTAATACTCCCGTTGATGTGAGTACTAGCCGGGGGGGGGGGGGGGGGGGG
>JARK01000087.1:20390-48757 GCA_000688135.1 Ancylostoma ceylanicum | reverse complement strand
GGGGGGGGGGGGGGGGGTTGGGAGTGGAGTGGTGGGACCTGCGGATCCAAAAGCGAGCGAAAGCAGTGACCAAGAACACCCCAAGCCCGTCAGTGGAAAAGATCAGGGCTCCGGGTAGCAACTTATTAGATCCGTTAATCAATTCAAGCTTCACAAACTACACTGGCCGGATATTGCAAGGGGTGATTTATAGATAGTGGACCCTATCCAATATTATCTTGCATTTTCGGGTAACATTCCGCAAAAATACGCCAGAAATCACACTTTCTTTGAGTTCTTTGAATCTATGACAGGGCTCTTTGATAGATGAGTTTCTGCAGGGATAGCCCCGCCAGTTGCACCCCTAGTCTCACAACCAGATGGAAGGTGAACAATGTTTCCGTTGTTGCTTGAAACAGTTTATGTATTCAAATGTGAATCACGAATTTCTCAAGACTCTTTAACAGAAACAAAGTTTTCATCCGCTCTGAATCATGGAACCACACCTGCAAAGGCAAGACAGCTCATGGAATTGTTTTGAGTTTTCGCACCATTTTTTCAGGATGAGGATGAACTGTGAGACTTGTTCTCTCCTTGTGATTTTACAAACTTCTTAAAGGATTAACATATGCTTCCATTACCTTTTAAAATTTGCAATGGCTACGTACTTACCTAGATTTTTCAGTTACAAAAAGTTTTCAAAAGCTTGAAAAACCTCAGTACTGCCAGTAACTAGTCAACCTCTCTGACATTCCTCGACCCTACCACAAAACTTTGAAGGCCAATCATAAAAGCAAACTATTCTAGGACCGCATGCGTCATTGGTGTTACCCAGGGTAAACTTATTAGCGCCCCGCGAAGGCGACCCGACTCGAAGCAAGTGTCAAGGATCCGAAGAGATCCAAGCTTACCTAGCTTCGTTGACTCAGTAGCTTGTCCTTGGACCTCTTATGTGCCAAAAGTAGGACTGCTGTGCATTTCCATAAGTAGAAACCCCGAAATCAGCAGTGCAACAATTTTAATAAGTGATTACTTGCTTTTTTCATCGTAGCACCAATGAATTAGTTTGTAACCTGACCCGAAACCAAAACAACTAAACTTACCCTTAGCAGTTTCGCGACTTCTTGATCTAACAATTGCCTGAAAGCGGAAGTACATAGAAGTATATAGAAAACATGCAAGGAATTTTCATCGAACATCTTTTAGACGAAGTTTTTTTTTCATCAGAGAAAGTGCAAGCGAACAATTGTTTGAACAGCACCTGCAGAAAATCTGCATGTCACGTGATCGGGGAACGGATTTTCTTTAGCTCAGGTCAGGGAAATGTAGGCTATGTTGGAAAAAATTTGGCCAGGATGAGCCTCCACATATCCAAAGAAGCGCTCAGATATTTGAGGAGAATTCAAGCAGACTATTATTTGTTATTTGACGGGTGAGAAGTCGTAACGGGGTGAAGTGGAAAAATGGAGTAACGGTCTCAAAAAAGTCTGGAAGTGGAGGCATGGTTGAGATTTTTGGAAAACTGGAAATGTTTTGGAATTTTTTTCGGGGATTCCAAGTTTACTCGGTCAGTTGGGGAAGTCTTAGATTGTTAGGAGACATTTTCTTGGAAAATCTCCTGGAGAATAGGCTCAGATATGTGGCATGGTTTCCCTAAAAATAACTAGTCGCGTGGGAATTGAAACCTTCCAAAAACGATTGTGTGTTCCCAAATAACACTAACATCATTGGAAAATCCTCTAAAATACCTATACCCAACCTATATCCAACCGGCTGCCCAGTAGTCAAGACGCGGACAAGAGACACCCCGCCCTCATGAGAACTCCCCTGTGCAAAACCAAAAACCGTGGACGGGCGTCGAACTTGCGCGGCGAATATACGCGTGATCTCATAAGCGACACACTTACCAGACCACCACGTACACCCTGTTATCGACGCGAACAAAGCGCACTTATCAAGCGTGCACGTGTAGGAGCCGTGAATTCCGACACTGTACGCACGTACGTGCTGTTCCAGCCGCGTGCGCGTTGACCTCGGCAGTATATGGAGGGCTCAGACGACGCTGGACAACTGTCACAATGCTGCTCCGGCGGTTGGCGGGAATAGGAGCAGCTGTACCCAGCTGCTAGAGATGTCTGGATACAGGTAATTACCCCATAACATGAATTCAGCTAATGCTCGGGTAATTTAGGCCCTTCCCAGGCAACTACTACGATCCCAGCTAAATTTCCAATGGAAAATTTTCTGGACAAACCTTCCCAAGCCGATCCAGGGAATTCGGCCGTGCCAGCACTTTGGAAGCCCGCAGCATTCCGGTTCGGATTAGTGGGAAATGAGAATGATCGCAGGTGTTTAAAATGCTAAAACTATAATCAGCTGTTTACCTATTTCATTTTAAGCCAGTAGGTGCCAAATTGGTGGGAAAATTCCTGGATGCCAGAACATTGTCCGGGAAATTTCTGGATCACGGAATTTTCGAAAGAAAGCAAGCCTATTTTCTTTTTTTATAGCTAACCTTCAATTGTAGAATACAGGCGTGGATCTGTGTCCACATTTGGGAACAAATATAGGTAAATAGAATAGTCAATCGAATAGTTACCTAAAAAAAACTAATAAATAGGGTTCTGCTATAGGAAAAAAGGCTAAAGGCTAGGTAATTTCTGGATCCATTCGCTCCTCAACCCCTACCAGACATCGCCAAAGCCTGGATGCACAGTTGAGATTACCCAGGGTTAATGCGTTGACACTAATGGGTAAATTTTTTGGTTAGCAATGGGTAAATCTGTGTAACATTACTATTTTTTCTATTTCTATTTATTGCACGTGCACAGCACATGATAAAAGAAAAAAACAACAAAAATGCTCGAAAAAATAGGTAACTATGTTTACATTGGGTAATCTCAAGTGATGCATGCGACCTCAGAGCGGGAAAATTAGACTGAAACGGCAGAATAACACATTTTTTAACGAGTAGACTGGGTAGGCATGCATTATTTAGATTACCCTGGGTAAGCTTGGTAAATGCTCAAATTCAGCCATCCTTAACACAGCTCTCAGTACGTTTACCCTGGTTAATCTCAATGATGCATATTGACACTGATTTTGCACCACCTGGGTAAATTTCCCAGCCTTCCCGGCACTTTTCGGAAAATCCCCTCCCCCCATTTCCGATCGGCAAGTAGCCAAGCGTTCTCCCGACAAAATATCACCTCGCAGCGCTTTATTAACATTCCTAAGCGATGATCGAGTGGTCACGAGTTTTCCATAGCCGAAATTCTTTCCGGGCCAGGAGCAAGATCACTTGGGCTAGCGGCCCGCATAACAGTTCGCTACCAGTACCCAAATATGGTTGCGCTTTGGTCCGCAGCGGTTGGCACGCGGGCTGCCAGCGGGCTGTTCCGTTCCTAAATACCGTTAAACACCCAGGAAAACCATGCATAATGCTCTCAAAACGGCATTACCAGCATTATCCGCCTGATTCTCCTGGAGCAGCCAAAAGTTCTGGGACACAGCGGTTGCGGGAGGGGGCTCATTTTTAGGGGAGTAGCACGTGCACGTTTTTTGTCGCCCTTTAAACTTTGCAAGTGGGAGGAAAAATGTAGCCAGGAATTTGACCTTTTGGTAAGAAGCTTAATCTTTGGTCTTGTTCATAGCGCTTACAACTGGGTAAACAATGGGTAAAGAGCTGTAAGGGCACGAATTTACACTTTTTTGGAGCGGGACTTAGGTTAGGTATGTTAGCAGAGAGGTAAGGTAAGGTTGAGGTGTGTTTACAGATCCTGGTAATCAGGGATTTTAGGGATTGAGGGCTTGGACTTGAGGAAAAGGCCTTAGAGGCTTAGAATTTTCAGAGTGGGTACATTTATCCTTTGTAGGGCTGAATGAAGGCTTTTCAGGGATTGTGGTCCTGAAAAGAAATCGGGTGGTCCAGAAGAGGCAGAAGAAAAGAAGTACAGTTGCATTTATTAAAATATAAAATTCTGGGTAATAAAAGGTGCTCCGGTAAAACTCTGAAACGTTACCTGGTTATGGACCCTTATAGGCCTTATATGTACATGTATCTTACCCTATATATGTTTGGGTTTGAAAAGCCTCTTCCGGAAACCTCTGCTCCAATTTTCCGGATCCCTTAATGTCTGCTCCCTTCAATTTTCCAAAATTTACAGCAAAACTCCCCCCCTGATCCCCCGTATCCTCAGGATCCTTGAGGCCCTCCGTCCCACCCAGCCTAACAGAGCCTAACAGGGCCTAAACCCTATTAAATCGCAAACAGATCCAGTGAAAACTTCCAGAAAAGCACGTGACCGCCCCGGTATCGATCACAGCGAACGTGAAACAGTCCGTGGCATCGAGTATCGGTGGTGATCTGGTAAGTGGTTCGCTTATGAGATCACGCCTATATTCGCTTTCCTGGGGTTCGATTCCTCTCGGAGGCATTTAGTCTTGATGGAGGGAGTTTTCAAGGATAATTAAATCCCTATCCTTGATCACTGCGGTTTAGGGGAGTTTCAGAGGTAAGCGCTGACGTCATGAGATTCTCTTTTGCTTGATCAGCTGGATTTCAGTGATTTTTCTGGAAGTTAACTGTCGAAATAGCTTAGAAAACTTGAAATTTAACTAGGTTTCTGCTCAGTGCTTCACCTGAGGATTTTGGGAAATTTCATTTTCCTGTTTATCCAAAAAAGTAATAGGATTGATGTCCAGGCTAGAATGGGAAGTAGAAATCCCGTAGCAAGTCCTGAAAGCTGACAGGAAGGATTTTCTCACAAATTTTTCTGCAGAAATGTTTCTTCTCTGCTTGAAAATCGGAGATCTAAATCAATTTTCAAATCACATGACAATTTTCCCAAAGGGAACATGATTAGTTTCTGATCGTGTGCCATAACGTCTTGGCCGGCCTTGACATTCAGGGCTGGAATCCATGAAACGTTAACCAGGTTAGCCAACTATGGTTAGGTTTACTGGGTATCCTATAGGCCACGTAATTTTAGGAAACGAAGGACGCGAATGTTGGCCTGCTAACCCGCTCCCGCTCGATTATGCTTTCATGAATCCAAGCTATGAATCCTACCTCAGATAGGCTAGATTTTAGGGATAAATCTTGCCCAGGAAAGAGAAAGTCTCATACATACCCTCCCCTTTTTACTCGGAAAACCATACATGCCCTTCCTCCCGTTGGTGTGAATCCAGAATAGTAAACATAAACAACGATCAAATAGGTTGCAGCGTATGGACTTCTGAAGTGGTGGTGAAGATCATGGGCCAGGATTGGCCCAGAAAAGGATTCCCAGAGCATCTGTAGACTTTCTGGAGGCACCAAGAGCTGTAGAATTGAAGGAACGGTATTTTTTATCCTGGGATTAACCTGGGGTTACTTTACTGGGCAGGCACTGGAACCTTTTTGGTTAACCTTGTGGCCTTAGGCCCTGGTAATTCTTAACTGGTAAACTACTGGCAGATGATGAAGGCTTACCCAGGGCACTCGTCCACTTTAAGGTAACAGCTAACCCGCAAAGTTTTTCTCTGAAAAACTATGACCTACCCAGGCATTCGTCGCAGTGAGTGGAAAAATGCCGATAAGTCAATAATACGAAATCAACAAGACGTTGATGGATCATTTATTCACTGGTTGTAGTCATCACCACATTGAGTGGGTAACCATCCTGGGTAACACACACCTACAGAGCTCTCCAAGGTTTTTTACGTATTTTTTTACCGAATCTTCCTATATTACCCACAAACATGTGGCCCTGTGTGAGCTGCTACAGCTCACCAACCCCAACTAAATCCACGAACCTCCCCACGTTCAGACATGGTCCCCATACGGTACCACGTGTCGGACGCGGTTCATATCATTGATAGTGACGCTCATGAAGTGATCTTTATCAGAGTATACGTGGTGTTCTGGTAAGCATCTCGCTTATGAGATCACGCGTATATTCGCTAGACAGGTTCGAATCCTGCCCGCGGATTTTGCCGTTTTGCCGGACACGCCCATCGCCTTTTTTCGGTTTTTTCTCGTGGAAGCTTTGCAAATCACCTGCACATTCGGTGTCGATGCTTTTCGTATGTTTTGCTGTACAACTGTTAAGTAGGGAAAAATCGATAATCGGGGCTACGAGAAGGATAAATCGATATCGATCGATAAGCATTAGCGAAATACTTTTTCGCGTTAATTTAACGCACTTTTCTGGGACTGTAGGATTTACAAATTGTGCAGAACCGGGCGTACATTTATTAGCAGCACCTCGGAAACAAGGAAGTTCCCACTGACTATTAATAAGGATGTGATTTAAATTTTAATTAAACAAATTCTCACGTTTGTTCCAGGATGCTCTTGATTGGTGTACAATGCCGCGTTCTCAAGCGAATTCCTCTCATTTCTTTTCCTGGAATGACGATGGGATGATTCATCATTTTCCTCCTGACTTGTATTTTACTTCCAGTTCTCTCCTAACAAAAAGTTCCAGTCATTGCTCTAGTTTAACTGTCCTAGAATCCAAATATCAAATTTGGCAATTTTCCAGTATTTTTCTGAGTTTTAGCTTTTTCTTTTCCATTTTTCGGATTTTTCAATAGAAAAATTCTTTGGGTCCCCATTTATGATTCTGGAACTCGCCTACCTTTCCCTATGGAAACTCCTTCCCCTTAAGAGGTTACCCCAATGGTAGACGACACGTTATTGGGTCATCATCCATAAAAGTGAACATTGCATAATCCATAGGGAATGACTTCTATTTTTCTAGTGATTTATTCCTTCATTACATGGAACAAATACTGCCCTTCCCATTTCCATTTGATCGACAGGATGATCTGTTACAAAATTTGTTTACATCACGATTTTTTACACAAACATTAAGTAAACAGAAATGCCAATCAATCCCGTGTGGTGACCTTTTAGCCTTCGTTCATGATTTTCACTGACGAAAATTTCTGTTTGGTTTCTGCAATATTCTTTGGTTTTCAAAATTAAAAATCATCTGCAGGATGTTCAGATTTCATTTTTTTCTTTCCTTTATTTCTTTTTCTCTTTTATAATGATTTCTTACTCTGAAATACACCTGTTTATTTTCCATTCATTTTTCTAAATAATTCATACGACACAAACACATTCAATACGTCTACACAATAATTACAAAAATTAAAAAAAAAACTAAAAAAAATTACATATCAAAATTAAGTCCATACAGGTGAGATTAATATTACATACCACAGCTATTACAATTAATTATTTTTGTATTGAATTTGTATTTTGTGAAACTGTAGAAAATTTTTTCAGATTTTTCTCTTTTTTACCTATTTTTTCCCGAAATCCTGCAGAAATTTCGGGAAATAATTTGGTTTACTTATGCACAATTCCACTGGAGAATCAGTCTCACTGCGGTGTAACATCACCATTGGTTCTCCTGTCTCCAACAAATTAATGTAAATCGGGTTTTCCATCTTGTTCTTTTTCCAGTCGCTGCTGTGCATTTTCAAAATGCTGACAAGTTCGCCAAGTGCGTAACTCTCCTCTCTCGTGATGTTCCCATAAAAAAGGCTCCTGGCTCCTTCATTCTTCTTCAAAACCCATATGTGTCTAGCATATTTCCTCTTCAGTTTTTTTTTTTGAATTATTGTTTGGTTTTGAATTTTGCATTCCTTGAATACATTGATTCTAGCAGTATACATGAAAATTCGCAGTAATGCTGTTAAATTCGTCTCCTAGCACGTAAAAAGTACAAAGTTGCTCGCCAGAATCAGCGTAGTGAGTTTTAGAGCGAATTCCATAAACGAGTTCTAAAATGGGCCCTTCAACTAAAAAGCACCTCTCTAGTTGCTTTTAGAACTGTGAAACATCAATTTCTTTTGTATGCTTACTCTACGTAAGAAGCATCACCCACGTGTGGAATGGCTGGTAACTTCATCAAAAAGAGATAGTTGTAAATATCCGACTTCCTCAAAGCGGCATATACGTCTTATTTACGAATAAACTTGACCTTTGACCTTTTCAATAGCACCCTTGTTTCTTTTCCTGGCGGCATTTATCACCAGAGAAATCTATGGTGCTGCTGCCTTGAAGATTCATTGTGAAGAAGTTCTGAAGAAAGTCTGTTCACGTCATCGCATTTCAACAAGAACTCTCTCCTATTTCCGTCCCGTTTCAATTAAGCTTTGGTTCATACCAAAGCTAAAGACTTTACCCATAGTTTCCTAATTAACTCTCTGTTTTTTGAAATTCATTCGGGTTACATTTTTCTGGATCAGGTAGGTTTGAGGGTCAAGGTGAAGGGGTGAGTTAGGCCTTTGATACATATTTTTCCAATGAATGAGCTCAGCTTTCAGAACAACCTTCTCATAGGTGTGTAGAATGTACGATACGGGGGTCCAAGTGTCGCTTTTCTTAGGCCTCACATAATAGAAAAAATACTTATTGACTGACTAGTGTAAACTGAAAATAAACTTTATGTAGTTCATCCAGAAGTACACGGTAGAAGCTGCTGTGGGACCTGTGCCATTCTTGCATAGATGGGTAATCTCTAATGAGGTGGTAATGGGGTGTGCTTACACCATGGGTAGTACGTACGTAGCTGGTATAGAGAACGTCACATATGGGTGAACAAGTTGATATGTGCCAGGTGATGGGTAAACTCGGTATGTTCACGTGTTTATTACGGGTAACCGCGATGAAGCATCTGAGATCTGATGGTCTGGCGTCTCCAAAATTTATGTCATCGGCCGAGCGATGTTTGCGTACACATAGCTTGCCAATAGAATTCCTAATGTTTTTATATGATAACCTTAATAAAGTCAGCTTTCTGCGATCTGGATTCTCCACATGAGATCTCACTGGCCCTACTTCTTAGACTTTATTTTGCTTTCCCAACGAACTCGTTCACTAATCTGGTTGGCTCTTGGCTCTGGTGGGCTAAACTCCGCCCACCGAATGTCACTGTTCCTACACCATGCTTCATCCAGAACATTTTCCGCTCTTCAACCAAATAACATTTATTACAACTCTTATTAACAGTGAAATGCATTTGAAAATGCAAATCCTAGCCAAGACTACCATGACCACACATCGAAACGATGAGGCAAAACAAAACAGTAATCGAGTGGAAATGCCAAGGAATGTAAGCCACTAGAAGCGTGGGAAAATTCGGGAACCATGCCGCATTGGCTCAGTTCCAGGAGAAACCCGTATTTATGGATAAAGCGAAATAATGACGAGAACTGGACTAGACGAGAACGGCGAAGAACTGAAACCACACACATGGAATCGTGGTAGGACGCAACAGGATTACGGTAGATGAGACCTATATACACAAGCCCTAGCCCAGTAGCTAAACAGCATGCACAAGCACCAGGTTTCGGCTGTGGTTCTCCTCCATCGACGTCGCCGGCGCCGTTGAGCTCTTGCTTTGGCGCGCGCTCATTTTCAGCGGGCGATCGACGGCTTTAAAGGACCGCAGTAGCCGTTTGATCGTCTGTCGCATAAGGATACGGTAGCGCTTCGAGACGACGCAGTAGAGCGCGAAATTCAATGCTGCGTTCAGGAAGACGAGCTGAAATTGACGCGATTGAAAGTGATCTACAGTCGGCGAAAGTGATCTACACTCAATCTATGGGCCCGGGAATGTACGCGCACCTGTTGCGAAACACAAGCATAAACGATTGCTTTTGGATGGTACTGGCCGTAGATATCGAAGAACAACCGTGCGGGAGCCTGAAATCAATAAATTGAATTAAATTTTCCAGAAAAAATAATTCCACAGGTGATGATGACTTACTTGTGGTCCCACACAGATAAGCAGCATGAACACCACTGCAAATAGCAAAGCGTTTGGATTCAAACGATGCGAAGACTCCTGGATGACACGCGATACAGTATCGATTGATAAAATCGATAAATCGATTGACTCACCGGCACAAGAGTACCGTCGGCAAGTCTCGTGGACTCCTCCTCCTTCTTTGCGTCCTCTGCCACTACTCGTCGAAGCGTTGTGATGATCATACAGTTCATCACAAGTACCGAGATGATTGGTAGGACGTTGAAGGCCATCAGTGACACGTAGTCCATCAATCGATAATAGAACTGAAAAAATCAATACGTGTAGTGTATGGTTCGGCTAAATTAAATAAGAGGTGAAATATTGTGAACAAGTAACAAGCAATAAAATTATTTAATTTTCATCAGAAAATGTCCAGAAAGTTCAAAATAGCCGGACGAAGGCAGGCGACAGTGAGCGAGCCTAAGCGACAGGGGGGTGTACACAAGCTTTGAGCTTTGGACCTAATTGTACGCCCAAATTTAGAACTACAGATGGTGATAGGTGGCTTGCGGTGGCTGAATGACGAGTCCATTAACTTCGCGGAGAAACAAATTGCATACGAAGCGCGCTACCTCACGCGATTTTACAGATTTTTGGAAGTATATTTACAGTACCAGCGAGCGAGCGACAGTGAATGGTTAAAGGAAGGGCTCCATTGCCAGAAATAACTACATGTTTGTTGGTACTTCGTTTTGGAGGGTATAAACGACAATGAGCGACTTTAAGCGACTTAATATTGAGGAGTATAAGCGACAACGAGCGACTGCAAGCAACTCAATCTTGGGGACTAAAACCGACAACGAGCGACTGTAAGCGACTTAATCTTGAGGAGGATAAGCGACAATGAGCAATTGTGAGGGACTTAGTCTTGGGGAGTATAAGCGACAACAAGCGACAGCAAGCGACTGTAGGCGACTTGATCTTGGGGAGAATAAGCAACAACAAGCGACCGTATGCGACTTAATCTTAGGGAGTATAAGCGACAGCGAGCGGCTGTAAACGACTCAATCTTCATGACTATAGGCGACAACGAGCGGTTGTAAGCGACTTAATCTTGGCGAGTATAAGCGACAACAAGCGGCTGTAAACGACTTAAAGCGACAACGAGCCACCTAGACGACTTAAGCCACAATGAGCGCATGTAGGCGACTCAAACTATGTAGGAGGAGGATATTAGAAGGTTAGTGCAATTTCCTAAACGACGCAGACCAAAGAGCACGCCTAAAGTGAGATGCGACAGTTGAGAAACAAAGAGCGAGATATGCATTTGGAGAACGCTTGCGGGCACGAAAAATTTCCAGAAAATGTCATGGCTGCAGTGTGTTTTTAACTTCTACTCTCGCACGATAAAAGCGACTAAGGGCGAGTATAAGCGTGCATAAGCGAAGTGAACTTGAGAGAAAAGACGCAAAATTTGCTGCGTCACCCATTAAATGCGCCCGGCTCTCTGACTGCGATTCATTGTTTGATAACCCCAATTTTCTTCCAGGGATCAACAAGTCGCGCCTAAACTGCAACTCGCACCTACCGTAACCGAATCTGTTTGCGCTCCGCTTCTGTATACATGCACATCACAAAACGCTACGTTTGCTCAGATCACATTACCGTTGAGGCTAAAGGTTTACCACACGAGAAACGGCCCGTGGAAGAAAGCAACACGGAATTGTGAAGCGGAAATGAAGAGGGGCCAGATGGGGTACAATCGATATCGATCAATAAGTGGTATATGTCCCAAAAGACTGAAAGCGCTCACCTTCAGACTTCCATTCTCCGATATCCTGATCACGTATTGAAAATCCTGTGCGATATGATCATAACAGTGCCTAACTTCGTAACAAATTGGCCATTGAATCGAGCAGAGAAATGAGATAACAAAACTGGAAAATCAATCAATAATCGATTAGTTGAACAATGGTTAAAATGTTGACGAGTGCGCGAGTGATGTAGATTTTTTCCGGTTTCAACTACAGAATATGTTTCGAGCTGGAAGATGCTTTCGTTTTTTAAATGACGAAACGGAGGTGGTATTGGTCGATGAAGGCACTACTTTTGGGCCAGCGATCAATGATGGGCCACCGAGCGCGAGCGCGTTGCTTTGGCGATGTGCATTTATTTGTTGAGGATACCGAAATTTTTTGCATTTTTTTTACTGGCATGATGGGTATGATGTAACATTGTTATTTTAGATAATACTCCGGAGGGTACTGAACGGTTCTGAACATTATTGATTGTATTAATTGATTTAAGTGTGACCTACCAAGCTGTAATGGCGAATCGCGACGTTCGACCGGTGCAAATTCGATGACAACTGAACGGATGCACAACACAAATGTATCGCTCCACATTGAACGCGACAACAATTCTGAAAATTATCGATTTTTTCTGGGTCGAAAAAATCAATAAGGTCAAGAGAACGGAAAGCAATGAAACAGTTTAAAAAACACGATTTTAATTTTTTTTAAATTGCAAGATGTTAATCCTACGTCGCCAATTGAGTTCCCATGTTAAACACCGGTTGGTCCAGTGGGCGTGGCAGTCCCAGTGTTTCTGAGGAAACGAGTAGCAAAGTATTTTTGAAGCAAAAATTTTAGATGAGGAACCACAGCTCTCAGATCCCAAAAGAAGCGAGATATTGCTGCTGCTACGCCCACGCTTAGTATAGCACCCTATGTGTCGGCGTCAGGCGACATCAATATTTCGTATCGATCACCGGTAGATCAAGCAGCAGCGACGCACAGTGGAAAATCGATAGATATCAAAATCGATGCAGCTGGCGACGCCGGCGTGAGGTGCTATACTCCGCGTGAAGTATATAAGCGGCCCTTTGCTGATGAATTTTGCCAAACTGACATGTGGGTTGAGGGGGGGGGGGGGCGGTACCGTCCCAAATTTTTCCTGTGAGTAATTTTTACTCATAGTGTTTGTAATTTTTCAGCCAGATTTCGAAAGAAAAAATTGGTACGGGTCAGCGTTGTACGAATAAGAATTTGAAGAATTGGCGAACCAATATGGGGAGGGGGGGGGGCGTGGCCGTCCCAAACAATCAAGTCGTGCGCTTGAATAAAGTGCTCTGTTTTTTCTTGAATTTTTGTGTTTCAGTTGACACAGAATTTATCCAAAACACTCCATCCAGCTTTTAATAATTTCGAGAAAGTGGGCGTGTCCGTCCCACAACTGTCCCATAAGACTTACAGTACGCTGCTCTTGTAGAAAGTCGACGCAAGCATTCGGACATACAGCACAACGTGAGCATAGATCATATTGAAAAGAGGCGAGAAGGCAAGTGACGGAATCGTCGGCGGTGTCACGTCGATCATGGCGAACACCAAGAACAAACAATCACAAATGGCAAGTGCTAGCAAAAGGGTCCTGCAACGAATAGACGATTACGGTAGGTGATTGTGACTGCTTACGTGGCAAAACTTACCAGCTTGGTATTCGCCTCGCGCCTTTGTTACTGGTAAGAATGGCAATGTTCAGCAGGTTGCAGGTTAGTCCGACTATGGTGATCAACGGGAGGCAAACGACATTCGACCACCATACAATATCGATTGATTTCTGTAATACTTATTGATTAGCACGTGACCGGAGCAAGTTATCCGGGAGGGATTCATCAGTCATTCGGATCGTTAACATTCCTTTCAATAGCGTGTGTTGTATTGATAGAAAGTCCATTTGTGTTAGTTGTCCAGACGATCAATAAAAAAATTCTGCAAGTTCTGGTACTGCACGCGCAATTCTAGCACAAGGTTATTTATACACAGAATCAGTGGTCTAAGCATTTTCAAGTTATCTATCAAAATTCGAAAAATGATGACTAAACACATTAATTTGCTCGGGGACCAGTTCTCGCCTGCACAGCAGGTTAGAAAAAAGTGCGGTTTTAGGCAATCCAGCCTGAGGGAACAAACTGGTTGTCTTCAAAAAATTGACCAGTAGGCGGGACTTACCCAAAAAAAAATGATTAAATCTTTTTTTCTTTCGGAGAATAGTAGCTAGCAACTGCTAAATAAATGTTACTAGTTAGCCAAGCTCTTTAACCAGACATTGCCCGAGACTTCCTGTTTGCTTGCATCTTTCATCAACAGCCTAACTATGCTTGTTTATGCGCTCGGATTCTACTTATTTGGACGAGCGACCACAAACAAAAACAAAAATAACAAAGTGTAACATGCTAGTAAATCTTCAGCGAAAATAGAGCTACAAAAACATAGCACAGGCTCGGGGAACAGTTCTCGCCTGCACAACAGGTGAAGAAAGGAAAACCCACTTCATCATGTATTTGGTCCATCATTCCGGCTACATTGCAGACTTTACTCGACAGTATATACTCCTCACCCTGCGACGCACCCTCAATCGCTGTGTATTCCTCCATAACCTGGAACACAGCCATATACATATGATAGCCAACAGCAATCTTTTCAAGGAATCCACGCAAAGAACGAGCACTGATCGACTGACTTGATCGGAGGAACTGATGAAAGCCGCGATATGTATGCGAATCCTCGCGCACTCGTTTGCTGATTTCAGCGAAACACAACACGGGTGGGCGGAGCGGTTTAAGAGAAAGGGGGCGTGGCAAAACATAGCGGCAGCCGGGAAATGTCGCGCATTTGCCGGATGCTAGGAATAGCCGGGAAAAGGGTGAATTCCTCGCGATGAGAAAAAAATGTGACAAAAGGTACTCGTGGAAAGGAAGTGGAACAAGGAAAAATGAACATGATGGAGTAAAAACATAAAATAGGGGCGGAGGAGCAGAGTACAGGGAATTTCCAACGCGTAGAAAATCCAGAAAGCTTTCCAGAAATTTCCGTGACCCTAAGAAGACTTGACTGCTACTCATATGGTGTGTTAACCCATTCATTTACCCTTTTCAGCTCTCTTTATTATCCTTTGGACATGCCTTTGGCTATGGAAAAATTACACACCACTAACCTGGAGAATTTTGAACAAAATGGAACATGACGGATGAAAAATGAAAAATCCCAGGATTCTAGGATTGAAAAGGTAATTTTTTCTGGGATGAATGTGCAAAGATCAAATGGGAAATAATGGCCTGGAACTAAAAAGTGCTACAGAATTTGAGTCTGATTGAAATTCGAGGAGGTTGCCAGAGAAAAGGATTAATTGAAGAATTTATTTATTTATTCATTTACCTATTTATTTATTTATTTATTTATTCATTTATTTATAGACTTATTTATTATTTATTTACTTATTTATTCAAAGTCACCTCCCAGGCCCAAATGTACCAGAGAAGAACAAAAGACATAAGGCATCATTTTCCATTTTACTGTAACGTTATGGGAGAAAAGAGAAAAAAAAAACCAAGGGGAGTGAAAAGAGGGAATGAACCGAAAAAAACTATGGCTTACTCAATGAGTCATATGGAATAATTTAAGCTGCTTGTAAGAAATACAGCTGGGTAAACTCGAGTTATAGCCCTAAAATGGTTCTAGGAACAAACCCGGGAAAATTTCTCCGGTTTCCAAACACGGAAAAGACAAGAATAGGTGTACTAACGGGAAGGTACATATTCTGCACCGAGCAGTGCCAGAAAGACAAATTTTCAGTTGGATGAGGAGGCTCATTCCTGGGACCGCATGCATCACTAGGATTACCCAGGGTAAAGGTGTCAACATGCCAACACCACAAAATTTTACTCATGATTGGCCGGGCATTGGGGCACTTACCCTGGGTAATCTCAAGGATGCATAAAGAGAGAAGTGAAATCTTGGAAAGATCAAGGCTCAGATTCCATACTCTGGAAACGATGGCTAACGAACTCCTTGACCCAGACAACGGGCTGGATAATTGATAGGGTAAAACGTCTGGATAACGGCTAAACAAATCACCAGACAAAGGCGTGTATTCCGCTCATCCCTCACGGACCTATGCATGCAAAGAAAATGAAAAATGACCCCTGATCCCAAAGGTCGGCGCAGAAAAGAAAATCGGAGAGGATTTCTTGAGCACATGGAAATTTCCCACAAGTCTCAACCTCTCGTTTCTTATACTGCCTTTCCAGGGAATCATGGTAACAGAATGTTGTTAATATAGCTCTTTCCTTGGCGCAGCGCTCTCATAGGACTTTAATTTTGGGACAGTTTTGCCTGGGAAATGATACATAAATAGAAATATACTTCCGAAAGAGGAAGATGACATACAATAAATATTTACCAAAGTAAATGAACATGGATTTGTGGATCCATTTCCAGATTCTGCAATCTTTTCTCTTCCTAAGGGTGAAATTTCCCTCATACATGCTAGGCGGATACCCTGACCAACAACGGAAACTCCTGGGCCTGCACGCAACATTACGATTACCCAGGGTAAACGTGATGGGACACGCGTTAACGATGAGTAAATTTGTGTGATGTTAGCACGTTTACCCTGGGTAATCCTAATGACCTCTGAATAAATGTCTTTTCCACTTACACTCATCAGTACGGCTTGCAAAAAGAAGTTTTTCCACGCTGACGCAGCGCAGACCGTGCTGCAGCACGTGAGATCATCTGACATATGACACATTACTTTCAGCTGAGCTCATTTTTATCCCTTTGGTCACCCACGTGGTTGATATTCCGCGGCAGCATGGTTAATAATAAATTTCTATAAATAAACCTTCTCAGAGTCGTTAGTGTCGGGGATGTGATTCGTTCCCGCGTTAAATTTATCCTGGGAAATACCATCCATCATATCATAAATATGCTAATGTGTATTAGATTATAGAAGCAGATGGCATGGAGGATTTTCCCATCGGTTTCCTCCAATTTTTTTCCAGTGGGAAGCTCAGGAATCAGCAGAAGCGACATGTTATCAAATTTAGCCGGAAATTCAAATTTAAAACGAATCATCCTGAACGATATGGCCCTGCTCCTGGCTGAGTGACAGCCGTGTCACAAACAGGCTGACAAGAATATATGAGACCCAAACGCATTGTCAGGGCATTCGTGACAAGGCAAATAAGCAAGCTATGGAAGGTCAAAGACCAGTTCAGATCCCGGTTCTCTATCCATGTACGTACTCCTAGGTCCTGGCTCGAAATAGAATGATTCTCTCTACTTTCCAAGTACGAAATCCTACCCAGTGGATATTATTAGAACCCAGAAAAACTCGTGTGTTTACAGTGCGTGATGTCTTTTCTGGACATCCTGTGGCCATCGCCGAGAAAACAAAACCGCGCCGGAAAAACGAGTGGACACGATGAGAGAGCCGAGACGACCCCGGCTTTTTCGTGGTTGAACGGTCCTGAATGGTTGTACTGTACCATGCTCGACAAGGAAACTACTGTAAATATATGGATAGGGTGGGAAGATTCCTGGCCATTTGCCAGTTTTAGCAAATAATATGTATAAAATGTCAATTTGCTGCTTTTTTTCTTTAAAAAAACCGGACTTTGGGACAGGAAATGAAAGCTTTACTAGAAAACAGGAAATGAAAGCTTTACAGTGTTAACGATGGGCAAATTTCAGGATTAAATGTATTACTGGAACGATAGGTAGTCTCATGTACACGGGTATGATTACCCATGGGTAGCAGCTGAGCCTTCACAAACTCATTTACACATGGGTAAGTATGTGATGGGTACCAGCTAAAGGATAAATTTGGTCACGTTAACACATTCACCACGATCTCAATGATGCTCCCGGGTCTCACCTGTTTACCCTGGGTAATTTCAATTATGCATGTGACGCCAGAATGGCGGAAAACTCCATTCCCATCGCACATTATCTAGGAAATCTCACAGAATCTCCCTCAAATCTCATATAGAATGGTTCTTAGGGGTGAGGAAACTCGAATATCCTACCCATTTTGTACTATGACCCCATTTTCGTCCGGTTACGGTAAGATTACTGTAGGAACCCAAGAGAATTTGACGCTTTCGGCAAATGATGTAGGTAATCCTGGTGCAGCATGCATAATTGAGATTACCCGTGGTAGAGGTGTTAACACCACACAGATTTACCCGTTGTTAACACGGTCGTTGACACTTTTACCCAGGGTAATCTAGATAATGCCTTAGTAACCATAGAAAGGGTTACGCTGCAAAACGGATATGACAGCAGTGTTTAACCCTGAAATATGTAGCCCTACCATGCAAAGTTCCAGTTTCCAAAAAAAAATTATGGAAGTATTGAGGTACCGGATTTGGAATAACGCCATTTCTCCCAATTTGTTCAGTGATTCGTGGCCTGGCTCGTTGACTTCTCTTTTTTTGTTCTTACAAGGGAAGTGCACGAACTTAAGCTGAGATTCCGGAACGAGAGATATATGGTAGGAAGGCTTGTCCCAAAGGATGTTACAGTTTATACTTGATTTCTGCTAAATGGTTAATACAAGCTCAAAATTCCACGTCGATGATTTCCTACCGCACTGACATAAACCGCCTCCACTCAAAGCGGTGCAGCTGAGTGGCCGAGTGGATAGCGACGCGGACTCGTAGGCAGGGACTCGCGGGTTTGACTCCCGTCTTTACGTTTTGTTTTGCAAACTACCTTTTCTAATCTTTAACGGAATTCGGAGCTGTTCAGGAGGTAAATAATTAGTTATTTTACGCTATGTGAGCTATACGAAATTTTTCTCTATATGAAGCCTTCTGCGCCGCCTGATAGAGGCCTGGCTCGATGCCTTCTTGGAACCAGTCATTATTTTGGCTTGAAAAAAAGGTGCCATTTGATATTTAGAAGGATCTTTTACTAACCGCGGAGATGTACACTGATAATGGAGTGTTCAAAACTATAACAGTGAGAACAGTGGGTTCCGTTGTTCTCACGGTCCCATATGACCTCCATTTTCTCGTCATTGTTCTCTTCAAGATTTTCCTCTTCTCCTACTGTGATGTCAGGGTAAGCCGCATCAAATAGAACCCTCTGAAAAGCCTCCATCATTTCGCACTATTGGCGAATTGCGTTGGTGACATTACCCTTACCAAATTTGGCCAGCAAAAACGCAACCACACTTGAGCAGTCGAACATTTCAAGCGGAGAAAGAGTGAGAAAGTGACCGATTAGGTTATATCGTATGTCAAAAGATTTTGTTTTGCCAGCGACATCCCTTAATACCCAGTATGGAGCATTTGTCTACCATCTCCAAAGAAGCGCTCGTAGTTATGGCTCATTTAACTCCTGAGCAGCCACGAACTCCGCTAAAGGTTAGAAATGGAAGTTTGCAAAACAAAATGTGAAGGCGGGATTCAAACACTCGAGCTTCTGCCTGTGTATGTCAGTGCTGTAGGAAATCAGTGACGTGGATTTTTGAACTCGTATTAACCATTTAGCAAAATTCAAGTATAATCTGTAACATCGTTTGGGGGAAGCCTTCCTACCATATATGTCTCGTTTCGGAATCGCAGCTTAAGTTCGTGCACTTCCCTTGTTAGCTCAAAAATTCGCTTTAAATCCGCCAAAGTCTGCCTGTACAGCTTTCAGAGATTTCTCGAGACCGTTTTAAAAGTTCAAGACTATTTCCAATTACGAATTGCCTTCATGTGTATAGAGAGATGAAATAGGTGTCAACACACTACCGCACAGGAAATAGAGGGCGGCTCATATGTAACGAGCACTAATGGAGGCTAGAAGCACGTCTCCATAAAAGAAAAACGACAATAGAAAGAGGTAGAAGTCAAGTTGAAAATAAAGATATCAAGTCAATGGAACAAGAACAAAACTAAAAAAGACAACAGTTACTTAGCCTTTGAGGAGAAATGTTGTTTGGAAATGTATCACCACGAAATCAACGAACAAGAAAGCCACTAAGCCATTTAATGTTTCCTAGAGTTAAAAGCGCTAACATTTGCAGTAACAAGCAATAGAATAATAGCTGAGCCAATCGCCTGTGTTACTAAGTTCTTCAAACGATCCAGAAATTCCCATCATTCCTGGAAGTTAATGAATCAAGGGTGGAGAACGCGTGGAACCCGTATGTGGATGAATTTTATGAGAAAATTCCAATGATTCTGTCCCTGTTCCGACCCATATAGACATTCTTTTTAATTTGTGTGTGATGATTGTGCTTGTGCTCAACGTGGACCATATTAGGGAATAGGAAGCGAGGAATGGCAAAAAATTTAATAAGTGGACGAATTTTGTGGTAAAGCTTTCCATTATGGTTAGAAATTAATCACTCTACAGTTTTACTAATCAAACTAGAGTGAATGTGTACCTCGCGAAAAAATGTTTTCAGGGTGATTCGCTTTAGAATAAGGCTAACAAATATTTATGGGATTTGGACGTCAGCATCCTGAGGCCGTTTCCTCTGAGGACGTCGAATTTTTGCCCAAATTTTGGTAAGATGCTGAGATTTTTTTTTGAATGTTTAGGTAGCCTCTCATTTCTCGGAAGAAGATGAGGTTAATTTATGAGGCCTTTGCTCAATTTTCATCCATTTTCCATCCCTTTTCATTTTCCCACTAGACATGTGTCGAAGATATGCGCGTCCGCCAGTTATTTATGTACAAATTAAAACCATTCCGTCGGCCTTTGATATATTGCTTTTTATTTTCTCAGAACAAACCCGTCAAATATACGAAATGCAGCGACATATTTTATTTCTGGAGCCAACATGAACCAAATACGCTAGGCAGAAAAGAACAACACATATTCCAGAGCGTAGATGCCAGAAGCCGTTTGGAGATGTTAGGCCTAAGCGAACACTCAGCTGGAGCGAAGGGTAGGGGAGGGGTACAGCGTCTCCAATGCAGCTCATTTCCATGAAACCGGGCTACGCTTCTGTGTAGAAATAACCTCGTGCGCTTAATGGAAGTGATATGGGCTTCAACCACATGAGTAGGTCAGCGACAGTGAGCGAGAATCCAGAAAAAAATGTTTACAGCTTTCAGAGAAGTCCAGAGACCCTAAGGACTGCTTTCGGCGCAGAACAAATTGCTCGAAATACAGGTTGGGCGGAAAGGCCTAGGATTCTAAGGGATATAACGTCTTCATCCTGGACTGTGTTTGGAAAATGGAGGTGAGCCCTGTTCAATAGCTAGTTTGAAAGGATTTTCTGTAGTTTTGGATCCAGACAAGACAAGCTAAGAAACACGGACAGCCGAAGGAACAAAAGAACAAAAGAAGACGACTTATGGTTAGTCATGCCCTTATATAGGCATTCTATCGCGCATAAAATAACCAGAATCGATGACGAGCACAGAAAATATTCATGGCGCCAGACTTTTAGACAAAGTAAAGTGAAACATTAATAAATCAAAAGAGAAGAGCGTAAAGTACTGCGTAAAAAGACGCTGCGAGCTCATGTGAAGAAACCCGTCGATGATTCGCACGTCCCGACTACTTTAACAGACCATTTCAAAGAAGATGACAAATCTATTTCACTAACCAAGCGCAATGAACTTGCAAACACCCCAAACCACAGCAGGCGGAGCAAATAGTCGATGGGCGTGGCGACAAGTTCACACGGCTGCGCTGCTGCGCGTGTGTGACAATTTTAGCTTGACACCTTGAAAAAGCACTCGGCCAGCGCTATGGTACAGTACCGTCGTTCAGGACTGCAAACGAAACTGGGCTCTTCTCGGGCCTCTCAGCGTTCTCTCGTTTTTCTGTGCTATTTCTTTGATACTGGCCAAGATGTCCAGGAAAGGCATCACGCACTGCAAACAAACGCTGTTCTACGGTGTAGGGGGGAGAGCAGGAGAGGTTGCTTGGAAGGCACTGAATAGGAAGACAATGAGAAGAAAAAAGAGAGAAATAGATAGATAAACAAGGAGGGAGAGAAGGATTTGAGCGTGTCGCGGTGTGACTAACCGTTGAGCTGATTCATGGCTTTTCCCAAGATTATGTACGACGGGAATGACGATATTTAAGGCTGAGGTAATATTTTTCATTTCATTTTTTTCATTTTTTCATTCCATTATCTAAGAGTAGAAGAGCTCCGGTAAATCCAAGTAACCTCTCATGTCTTTGATGACAACGAAATTTCATCAAAATTTTTAACCCTTTGGAAATCTTAGCCTACCCAAATATCCACGAAAAGACTACGCAGATCATTTTTTAAGATACAATACCTTCATTACCTGAAGCTGAGAATGTCATTCATTCTTAGGTAGAGGTGGGACAAATCGCAATTTTTCTCCGTTTTCCCTTTTACTCTATTCCTTGCCTTCTGTATGATGGTAAAAATTGAATGGAGACACTGCTGACATGCACCACTGAGATAACCTAGGATAAACGTGTTAACGAGTGTGTTAATGATAGGTAAACTTGTGGATGCTAACACGTTTACCCAGGGTAAATTCAATCATGAATGTCGGCCCACGAGATCATTGGGAAATTGAAGTCTAGAGCTATTACCCGAATAGGCCATTTTTAGAAAGCAGAGAGCTAACGTTCAGAAAGCGAAAACTTCCAGAAAGGCCTGAAAGTTCCGAAAGAACAGAAAAGCGACGAGAAGAATCAAACGATGGCAGAGAGCGAGAACAAAAAAAAACAAAAGGAGTTATGAATCATCAGCGAGTCTTCGATTCCGAATTGTTCAAAACATTTGTTGCATTTCCAAGTCACCGCGATTCCTATGTGTGAGAAAAAGGGTGAAAACTCATCCTGAAAAAAGGTGCAGTCCACAACAGCTTATTTCTGAGGATCCAGATTTCACCCAGCCAGCTGACCCTGGAAGCTAGTCTTTTTCATGTAATAATTGATTGAATCCATCCGGATAGTTGCAGGCACACTAACGATCTTGAATCCTATGGCATTCCGAAAACGAAACACACAATTTTGCTATACATGAATTGCCTTTTTTATAAAAATATCTTCAATAGGGTAGAGCTTCCAAAGGTTGAGGTAGGACAATCTCCGAGATGAACTTTCCCTGGAAGCTCTGCCACTCCCAGACAGCGTTCCCAGAACAGCTCAGGTATGGCAACACGAAAGACGGATATGAAAACGAAGCGTCGGCCAGTAGGCGTGAAAGAGTAGGCGTTCGGACGAGAACGGCATCGTTTTCATAGCTGAAAACCGGTCGAACGACGGACGCCATCGTGACGGTCGAGTGACGATGATGAGAAACGATTCGCGGCACCACGGCGACGCTATTCTTAGCTCAAAACCCTTGAAAAATGGGTCGCCTGTAGTATCAGGCGAGATGCGCGTAGGATGATCAGAGAGCACGGACGTCAGAATTCCATGGAAACTCTCGAAAACCTAGGATAGTTCAGCAGAAGCTCAGTAAGACCCAGGAAACCATGTACCAGGCTTCGTATGCTCAACAAGCTATTCACTGCAACATTGGAAATGAGCGTAGATAATGAGGGAGCCTAAAGGAGAACATCCCTTAATAGGTAATAAAGGCAGAACGACACTGGCGCATGTCCGTGAAGATGAACAAAGAAAAACAGGGCATAACAGAGAGAAACACATCAACCAAGGAATGCAAAAGCCCAATGTTGCTGCGCTTTTCTCTTCGAAATATGCGTTTGCTATGAATCGACAGGAGAGTGCCTCTATTGGTTGGCTAGAGGAGCCCTCAGATTTTGATTAGTCTTATTTATTCATTTTTTGCTGTTTATAATGTTTGAAATTCAAACCATAATAGAGGAATTTGATGACGACGATATTGCTTCGGGAGCATGGGTTTGATACCATTTCGTTGAAAATTAAAAGGACTACCTGCTGAAATCCGAGTGAACCTCAAAAAGAATCTCTCGAGAATATTTCATTTACATCGAAAAAATGTCAAACTTGCTTCAAAAATAGACTTTCTACGCAAAAAATCTCAGATTGGTGAGGAACCGCACCATATCGCTGCGGCACCGCACCATTTTGTTGTTGCTCCGCAACATCCTTATTACACTGCCATAGCCTATAAGCTCTGAGGGCTCTTTCTCTTCGAGAAATTCTGAGTTTGAGATCACATTACTGAATAGTATGTACATATGTAGCTTGCTCAGAGTTAGCCAAGTTTGATTGACCTACTTGCCAGGTAACTATTAACTTCACTCAAAACAAACAAATAAACACAAACTTTCAATTTTAGATATACAGATTAGAACAAATCCGGAAAATTTGAAACCCTTGAAAAATGTCCGATGAACAGTTTTTTTTTGCTGCTAACTAATCCTGAAAATGCTTTGGAATAATATTCCCATTTTGAGAGCATGCATTAATGCCCTTGTTTTCATGCAGGTACGACGAATTTGAATGATATTCCTTTTTTCACACATTTTGCACTACAGCATAGCAAATATGCAAATTCAACTTTGAAAACGAAGTTTTCGGATCTAAGAATACTTTTATATCGTTGGTAACATCACAGCTGTTGGTTACGCATTTACCTAGATCTTTCTTCTGATAGCGCCTAGAAGCGCATCAATTTCCTTGAAAACAGAGAATAGAACAAAAGAAGCTATTCACAGATGCACCTTTTAGCAAATCATGCTTAAAATGGAATCGAATACCTAAATGTAGAGTAGTATAAGAAGCCGGATCGCTTGAGGAATCTCAGACACTAAACAAGCTAAAGCAGGGATTCACGGAACCTATTCAGCACGAATAACCAGTTAAACGAAGATAGGAGCAAAAAATGGGCTACGCTGTAGACGGATGTCTGCGACCCGTGACCGCAATAGGAGGATATTTTTGAATAGTGCAAACCACAAGCGGACAAGGTGCTTCTCTTTGATTTGACCCTCAGGGCTAGGATTCATGAACGCAAAACCCAGCGAAACCAAGTTAGCAAACCAGTTTTTGCGTCCTGCGTCTCTCAGCATTGCATAGTCTGTGAGATAACCAATCACGCTAGCCATCGTTGGTTTGCATGTTTAGCGTTTCGTGAATTCCAGCCCAAGTTGTAGAATACTGTAGTTTGAATACGATTCATGTAATTTTGGCTATGGTTAGTTTTTAGGACTGGGTATGGAAACTAATTCACTTGGCCAGTGAGGCAAATATGAAATAGTACGGCTCCGCAACAGTTTTGTGAGGTTCCTCGCCGCCGCTACAATGAGTCGCAACACGGTGTTGCACAGCAACTACAAAATGATGCGGAGCCACGCCATTTTGCTGCGGTGGAACAACCTTGATGTGTTGAACTTCTAAATTTGGTTAGAAACAAAAAAGTGGCAGAGCAGTTCTTCATTCGACCCCCTCCTTTGTCAAGTTACTGTACTTGAAGTTCTACTGCGAACGCTTTACATCTTTACATTTCCAGTTACCGCCGAACAAAAGTGTCTTTTTCGACTGCACTTGCTTTTTTTTTACAAACAAGCCATGAGTTCTGAAGGTAAGCCTCTTAATATTGCATAGTTATTTAGAGCTCCTTATGCAAAAAGCGAAACTTGTTTGATCAGATGATGGGCTGTCGGGAAGTATGGAGTGTCTCTATGAAAACAGTAATTCTATTGGAGGAGTAACTTCTGAAGAGTTCTGCTGAATTTGCTGTGACATGAGTCGCTCCAAAGAAAGAGGACATTATTTCGACAAAAATTCATAGTCGTATTCCAGACAGATAACAAAGGTCTCTTTTCAATAGAGTTCCTTCAATTTCTCAAGAGTGAGTGGAAACTTTGCAGTAGTGGAATCCGGTGAGTCAACACTCCGAATCAATGACCAAACACAGACCAAATGCGGGCGACGTCCGTGCGACGTCGCGCACGACGTCCATACATATACCGTACAAGCGCAGCTCGTGGACGGTCAGCAATGCAGGCGGCGAATGTGTGTGTGTGTGTCTGTCTGTGTGCGAGTGTACGAAGAAGTGGACGTTGGTGTATGTGTGTACACGAAGCGACGACGACGAACCGACGGTAAATAACGCTCGAATCACGATCTGCTGCCCAATATAGGTGGTAGGTGGTGTAATAGCGTGCGTGAAGCGGAGCATACAGAGAAGCTGGAGGTGTAGAACGCCAGCCGTACGAAACGAAACGTGTGACTTCTAGAAAAATTCGAGAGGATGGGGAAGGACAGATTCGGTGCTCGGAAAATAGTACCGACATTGACTCAGTGATGTCATCACGCGCCGCTCGTCTATGGTGGAGAAAATAGATTTGGTAAATTGGTGGGAGATAAATTGGAAGAGAATGAACAGAAAATGAAAATGAAGTAAGTACGCTTCCGGATCAAATTTCGAGAAAAAAAACAAGTGAAGATGTGGGAAGACGAAGCCAGATGGATATCCACGAGTGCTGTGTAGCAGCTACAAAATGGTGCGGCACCGCAACGCATTGCTGCGGCCCCTCACCGCCACGTCGCTGAGCAACAACATGATGTTGCGCAACACCTACGAAATGGTGCTGATCCTCACAAATATGGTGCGGTGCAACGACATGGGTGTGCTGAAACGGGACGAAAATCAACCGAGAAAGGAACGCGACTGTAGAAAATAGCTGCTAAAGAGGTGGATATGTTGTCGCCCAGAAAACACTGTTGATGAATCACTGCCTGTTAGTATTCGTGGTGGGAAGAATTGTAATAAGATGACTCAGTGCCGAGAAAAAAGCCCGTAATGGTAAAAAAAGCCGCAGAATAATTTTGCCGCACTTCCGTGAATTTGCATCCGAGGACCATTTTGGGAGACTGCTGTGGGTGGAAAGCTTCGAGCACCTAAACGCCTGTTACCATTCCAGTTTAGTATAAAGCCTACGGTTTCCATCACGATAGTGTGGGTACATAGGTTGGTAATGATGGTAAAATTCGCTGAAAGGGAAGTGCGTGGAGTCTAACTGAAACAGCGGTGAACCATGAACGAATTCATTGCGAGGCGACGACATTCAGCACTTTTCGGAGCCAGTAAAAGCATCAAAATGAATATGAGAACAGTTGGACAGGGAAATTGTCGCTATTGCTTCCATCACTTTCGTGGAGAAAAAAAAACAAAATGAAAAAAGGGTCATTCATGCGGTAAAGATTAGGAGGAAATAAGCAAACCCACACAAATCTGGTTTGACATGATTCTAATTAAAACCCACATAAGAGGAATATATTGTTGAGAGTTCCAGCGTCGTACTATTACTTCACTAGCCATGTGGTGGTCAAAAACTGAACAATACATCAAAATTTATCATACCCCGGCGCAAGGTTCGTAGTTTCGAGGCAATGCACTCCGAGTGACCACCGGATGTATAGAGCGGACCCGCGCATTCAATGCTCCCTCCTTTCACGCAGGAAATCCAAATATAACTGCGAGCTTGAAAGTATCTCTTCCGGAGCGCTTAGTGGAAGAACAGCTGATCGGATTGCTCACAGTTGGAAGAGTACTGGATGTTGCTGAGCCCCAACATGAATGGATAGGGACGAGTTGTCTTTGTTTCTTAAGCCTATTCATTAACGTTGAAACGGAAACGTAGAGTTTGAACAATAGGGGCTGTTCAAGATGATGGACAATGATTAATGCGGTGGGCAAAAATTCTGATTTGGTTATCTTCCACTGGGCGGCCTAGGAAAAGATCCTGAATATTATTGTGAGTTGGAAAAGTCATCCTGAATGAAAAAAGAGAACGGAAAAGTTATATTTAACTATAACAAATGTTACTCAAGAGGTATGAAGGTAACAGTAAAGAAAAGGAACTTGAGTGAAATCCGAGCGTCGTCCATGAATTTTCCGGCGAATTCTCATCAGGGAAACGGCGCATATATTTTTCACTACCACGCGTTTTGCATCCGCGAAACTGGTACCGCTCGTAATAGCATCACGACGCGTTCCGGCGGGCCGATGGAGTGCAAAACAAATTCCAGCATATATGTGTAGCGCTGTAACGGAAACTTCGGGTTTTTCTGGACACGTGGAACAGTGGGTGGGGATATTTTAAGGGAAATCCAAAAGAAAACGGAACAAGGCACACATCCATGTGGAAAATGGCTTGGCAAATACGAAAAACAAGTCCAAAGCTCTTAGCAGAGCGAAAAATTGCCCAGCAGTTTTTTAAGATTGGAAAAATTAAGAAAGCAGGTTCCTAAGGTCCTGAGAAATCTGCTGCAATGCTCCATAAAAGGATTAAAGACACAATAGCTTAAAATAATTCGGATACTGTAGCTCACTGACCACAGGTCATGCTTAAATCCGGCTCCAGAAGGCAATCAGCTGATTCTGGCACCATGGAACGATTGCCATTCTTGAATATGCAAATAACCCCGTGGATTTTCCCTCATTTGCACAGGACAGTGCGGCGAAAATGGAAACGCATTCATGTGATTTGACGAAAATTTGCAGAGTGAAAGTGGATCATCCGGCTAGAATTTGGCCTGGGAAAATATTGCGCAGCAATCCTCTGGATGAATCCCAACAGTATGAGATATGAGACTGGTAGACGAGTTTATCCTGGAAAACAAATGGTGCTTAGCAGGGATGAGAGGTCCGTGGATCAGAACCAGCTGGTAAGCGGTCGGTCGTGGATGCGTAGCTTATTTTGACAAACAAAATCGGCATGTTTACTGGTAGGGATATTTGTGTATCTATGTGGGACTAGTAAATGAGGGTTCGAGGACATAGGTCCTGGCTGAATAATTTCTGGAGGGTCACTAGCGTTGCAGGAACATGACAGCCTAAGCGTACACCTTATAGGATTGTTCAAATCCAGATTATCCTGGAACTATGGAAAGACTCACATCCCCCCCCCCCCCCCCC
>JARK01000087.1:0-20265 GCA_000688135.1 Ancylostoma ceylanicum | reverse complement strand
TGATCACAGCTCCCGAGCTGGCCCTAAAGCGGCACTTTGCGCCATTTACAATTTCGCCACCTATCCCTGATAAACCCCAATTTTCCACAAAATCCAGGAAAAATTTCGAGCAATAGCAAGATTCGGGAACCATACATATATGTGCAAAAATAGTTCTAAAAGGCCGTGAATGCTCTTTTGAATGGAATAACAGGCAAATGAATACAATCCACATCACTTTCGTGGACATTGAGAATGTGGACACGATCGATGCGCTCATCGAGTACTCACTGTTCAAACATAGACCGCGACGGTGATCAACGGACAGACCGTCATAATTTTATCCTGGAAAACTGGACATTTTTCAGGATTTTGTCCGGAAAATAATGTCGTTGTCACTGTCATCAAGAACTAGCAGGGAAAAACTACGTAAGCGGTGGAAGGCCCAGCGGCACGGGAGCTGTGATCATTGTTGGCTGGAGAATTCCAACGAGCACGCTTAGAAAACACCCAGTAATCATTTCGCCTTCCAGGAACCCAAACAAAAATAACAACAACAGCACGGACGACGAAGGCCGTGTATTTACGCAAGCATGTAAATAGCAAGGAATCCGGCATCCCCAGAGGGTTCAGGAGATACGCTGTGAAGCGCAACAACGAAAGAATCCAGAAAAAGCCTCAGAGACAAAGTTTACGTTTATTCTTAGTTCAGTAATAAGCAAAGTAAGAGGCTTTTCAATGATTACATAGCAGTGAAGCGCCAGCTCGGAGGGCGCGGGCAGGAATGCACTTTCTATGCCTGAGATCAAGGGGGAACGTGATCTGTATTTATGAAATCGTATGTGGAAGTCCGAGGTTACGTACTGCAGAAGCGGTTACTTGTTAACCCGGGTTCAAGAACGAATATGCATGTATCAACTTGCTCAGACGGGAAGTGCTGGCATCACCAATATGGTGCTGCGCAACACCAATATGTTGCGGCACAGCACTAATATGATGCGGCGCAACACCAATATGGTGCGGCACAGCACTGATATGATGTGGCGCAACACCTACAACCTTCTTCTGGTGGTGAGAAACATCAGAATTTGTTCGTGATGCATCAGATAGGAGAGAAAAAAACGTTGAAAGCGAAATCAATGTCAAATTCTCTGAATTAAAAAAACTCCTCTTGTATGTCCTGGAATCAATTTTTCCTGAACACGTTGTAACATTTCAAGAATTTGTCTCAGAAATTGATTACTGCGGTGCCAGAACGAATCATTTTCAAGTTGTGCTTCTAACTTTTTTATCTAGTATTCATTGCGCTACCTCAGAGTTATTCGTAAAATTGCTGTGTCCTGACCCCTTTATCTCCCCCAGAAGTTGTCGTATTCTGGTCTCCTACCCAAGCTACAATCTGGGTTTAATCTTGCTGTAAGTTATGGGATACCGGAGCTTTATTTCACGGAGATAAAACTACTTCTGACTGTGAACAGAGAACTGCTCACCATTTCTTGAGGGAAGCAGGTATAGCTGGCCAAAGTTATGCCATCTAAATGCCATAGAATCCCTCTATATCCCGAAATTCCGGCTAGCTAACCGATTTACCTCCCGAAATCGCCGTCAAATACATCGCAGCAATCACGCAAAAGTCAGCAAGGTATTCGAAGCCATGTCAAGACTTCATAATTAGACAGTTTGATCAGCCAGTCATAGTATTATCCTTCCACAGAAATCACACCAGCTTATTTTAGAATTTAAATGCAAATTTTTGAACAATGTTATGATGCCCCGCCAGTACAGTAAAGTTGTTGTGACAAACAGTGACAGTTTACACTTCTTGTTTGTTCCACTTTTGTGATCAACTCTGCTGGGTATAAATGTAACCGAAAAACTTCAGAATCAGTCGACTTCACCTCCACACAAGGTGAGGAACATTCTGTAGCCGCTTTACTTTGTTTTTTTTTTCTTTCGTTCATTTTTTTCACAAATACGTACAGTGCTCTTATTACTTCGTCAGAACAAGAATCATAGATCCCAGGAACAGAAGACCTTGCGCGTAATTAACTGAGCAATGCAAATTATTATTCCAGAGATCTGCAGCGATGAACGTGAAAGGCGTCGCCTACGCGTCCATCGCGCTCTCCATCGCCGCGACGACGATGATCCTGCTGTTGGCGTCGCGATTGTCCACGATTCTCGGCGAAATATCTGAAGAAATGGAGCGGGATATGAATGAGTTCAAGGAGATGGAGAAGTTAGCAAGGTATTATTTGATAGTCTAGGTCAGTTAGGGGTTAATGGCTTTGGCAGCCATTGAAGAAATGGAAAATTTGGGGATTACCTGATAAGAGCCAATGGATCCAGGCCAACTGGAAGGAAACAACTTTATTTACAACTGTCAAGCTTCTTGTAACACATAACTTACTGGGGAGATAAGAACCCTATGGTTAAACCGGTTCGGTGTTAGGTTCGCTGCAGAAAAAACAGGTTTCTTCCGTGTAGCTGTAAGAAAGTAGTCCCCTTTTATTACTAAAAACCTAGTGACTAAAAACTATCATTTAATTAACAATCAAAGTTAAAACTAACTTCATTTAACTATTTCTCCATTTAGCATCCACGTCCGCGTTGGTCGCGCCGCACGGAGACCAACATATCGTCGCTACCGTCAAGCAACCGGTGAATGCCAGTGCCGAGGCGACAACTCCTGTCCACCTGGTCCTCCTGGACCACCGGGTCAACGCGGAGAGGACGGCTCCCCTGGTATGCCCGGCCAACGTGGAGCACCGGGACTGCCAGGAAACTTCCCGGCAATTACCACGGACTCACGCGGACAGTGCAGGTACCGTGGTGCAATCATGACGTCAGTGACACTAACAGGGATGATCTGATGGCTTGCAGAAACTCATTCATTTAGGTCTTGTCCAAATGGCCCGACAGGACCACCTGGACCACCGGGTCAGCCTGGGCTACCTGGTATTCCTGGACCAAGTGGCAGTCCAGGAGAATCTGGCAAACCCGGCACACCAGGCGCACCAGGTAACACCTCCTTTCACACTCATTTTTGTATAGATCTCCCCACAATCCCTTAACTTTCAGGAGAGCCAGGAACAGGAGGAGAAGGCGGCCGCCCAGGACAACCAGGACCGGCTGGAGATCGCGGACAGGACGGCTCACAAGGCAGCAAAGGACCACCCGGACCAGCAGGTCCACCTGGATCGCCAGGGGAAAATGGAGCTCCAGGCATGCCAGGAGCACCCGGCAATGAGCCCAAAGCAGCGGTACCTGGTCCTCCTGGGCCTATGGGTCCTCCTGGAGAACCTGGAATGCCCGGTATTCCTGGTGGTCCCGGAGAACCTGGCTCCCCAGGAAAGGACGCGAACTACTGCCCATGTCCTCGACGTGCTCGAGCACGAGTCGGACGCAAGAAGAAGGCTTAAAACGTTGCAATGTGAGAATAAATCTTCTTTTCGTAAGTGTCTCGCACAAGGTTCACAACGTGTTTATTAGATGGAATCCTACGACACTGCTCCTGTTTCTGAATACAGAAGAAGGAAGGAAATGCCATAAATCACTAGAATGAGTAAAGCATAAGAATGAGTGAAGTCACTGCAATCGATATCCAAATCGATAATACCAGGGGATAGGTATCCTAGGCACAACGCGGGATTTCTATCATGTCCCATGTGCACTTCCTTCGTCACTCCGTTTACAGATGCTTCCCATCGTTTGAATTTGGCGCCAACGCGCGCCACACAGATTTTAGAACAAAGTTTTCATTAGGGTTACTATGTTTTATATTAGGTGCGTGCAAAAGTCCCGGTGCAGTTGGTGGTCGTTCACCATTTGACGTCGTTTTTCTCCTTGTGGTTGCGATATCCTGATATGGTTTTCATGTATGTTGGTAGCACGAGACATCTGGTAGCCATGTCACATTTGGCTCGGATCTGTGTCGCAGCGCTGCTGTGCTTCTGGTGTAAAACTAATGCTATGTGCAGTCAGTGAATTTGTGCAATTTTGCTTTATGAATTAAAATCCAGACTATCTGTAAAGGACGCGACTCATACCATCAATATTGCGTTTGCATAGGGTATCCTCTTCAAAATGCCAGAGGCTCCTGGGTTCTCGAGTAGTACAAGTGGAGCTGAGACCTTTGAAAATGCTTCGTGAGCGCAGCACCAATCCAACCTTCATAAAAGCGACCGAGAAGAGAAAGTTGAATCGGACCTAATGTGAAGTGAGCAGGACATTATGGAGAAATTATCCAACCACTGTCCGTCACTTGTACCTGATTGGTAAAAAGGGGAAGATGAGTAGAAGGATTTTGAGTGGGCTGAGCGAAGAACACCAACGTCAACACTGGCGAGTCTCCAAATGTGTGATCTACAGGTACTCTAACGAGCCGTTTTCCAAATGAATTGTTTTGTTGATGGAAAATGGGTTATGTGCGAGAATAGGAAGTGGTTGACCCAGGATCCAGACTCGATTGACATTCCCAAAAAGTGGGCAAGCCATCACCATTCCCATGAGGAAATTCTTTGTCCATTTTTGGTCTGTAACCTAAGCCACATACAACGAATTTCTCCCAAACAAACGCATTGTAAGTCTGTGTGTACTACACATTTTCTTCCGGAGGATTCAAGGCAAATTCTCAAATTTAAGGCCAACACAGGTCAGCTTAGGTGGTCTGCTGCAAGATAACGAGTATCAGCATTTTGTAGTGGAAAAAATTAGCAATTTATGGTTCGAAATTCCAACCTACCCTGTGTTACTCTCTGGGTCAGTCTCCAATGAAAATTACCTTTTTCAAGCTTCTACGACTTTACATCCGCTGAAAAACTTTTGATGAACAGACTCTACTCAAAAACGATATGTGCCGGTCTTTCGAATATGAACGTGTCAAATTTTAGGCTTCTGGAAAAGTCATTATCGTGCTGTGTTGGCAACATAACAGAGATGCTAGCGCTTTTTATTTTGAATGAAATCATTGACAATGAGCGGAGTTAAGGTTTTTCAAAAAATCAGATGCAACTGCCCCGGAACTTTTGCATGCACCTAATGTATTGATTATAGTCAGATTCGATGTTGTATATAGTGTAGCCGTCGCATATGGTGTATGAAGTCGAATGCGTGGCGCACCCCACATGATGGGATTAACCAACGCCGACAACTTTATCCTTTATATCCTTTATAATAGTGTAACCATATGTTATGTTATTATTACAAATTTTAATTCTCGGATTATGGCTGGTTTTATTCCACCAACTATCATGTGACATTTTTTTAGAAAGAAACGATTGCAATCTGTGTCTGTAAAATTACCCTCCATGTTTCCCAACATTAAATAATCAATGCTTTCAGCTTGTGCAGACCTATGTATCACTGCATCAAAGATTCCACGGCTAACGCAATATGTGCTACTGTTCTAATCCAACCGACCAATGAAGTCCGGCCCACAAATTCTTATTTCGACGGAATATGGTCAAGAAATCCACGCTCTAAAAATATGTCGGACTTGATCTGAGGAGACTTAGATCGAAGCAGTCGATCAGCTGAGTACACCCAAGATTGCGACTTAACTGAAAATGCGTCATGCAACCTCGTACATACTCCACTGGCGGGCCGAAACAGCAAAGAGTCCTCCGGAGGACTTTTTCGCTCAATGAGGAGGTCAGCGTCTGCTTCTTCCGCTTCGCATACTCTTTCACTCCCAAATCCCTCGTTATTTCTCGCAAGTAGCGAGTTGCGTGTAATGATGAGCTCACAATTCGGTTTTGAGCTGTCATTTCACCTGCAAGTATGGTTCCGATTTCGTCCTAGCATTTGAGAACTGTTTTTGGGTGAGCATATTTCCCCAGAGAGACTTCCTTTAGCTTCTGAAGAGTTGTTGGATAGCTGGGAGTTAGCTATCAGTTAACTATCATCGTTAACTGACAT
This sequence comes from Ancylostoma ceylanicum, assembly GCA_000688135.1. Taxonomy (NCBI): domain Eukaryota; kingdom Metazoa; phylum Nematoda; class Chromadorea; order Rhabditida; family Ancylostomatidae; genus Ancylostoma; species Ancylostoma ceylanicum. The sequence goes on along the minus strand of JARK01000087.1, from coordinate 14,367 downwards.
TTTCAGCAAGATCACTACCACCCCGAGAGAATCTGTTCTGAATGCAATGTATTATCCACTCTGTCGCTAGCATTTCTCGACCATTCAAGCTGCTTATGTAGCATCGACAGTTCCCTCTAAGATGCTTCGTCTCACGTAAAAATCTCGATAAGAATGCTTCGCTGGATTAACTTCTTTATCCTCAGTACGCGAATATGTTTCATACCAGCATGCCTGAAATGTCCACTCGCACCAGAAATTACAAAGCACTTGGCTCACACAGCGGCTAAAATACCATGATGTCTGGTGTTTCTGCAAAAAGCACATGGATGTTTTCACTGCAAGTCGCGTGTACACAACATCAATCAGGCTGTGCATGGGTGTCCGGTGGGCAAACTGGGCAAACTGAGCTTCGCAAAAACGAAGAGAGACAGAAACCGCTTCGTACCGGGTTAAGTAAGCAAAAAAATGCGGAAAAATTGAGCATGAAAAAGCTGTGCAGGAAGAGGCTGTATGAGGAGCAGTTCATGATGAAAGTGTTCGAAATATCGCAGCTAAGCCTGTTCAAACAACTATCTTTGTTGTTGGATGAGTGTTAGGGCACAGCTACGAAGTCGGGATTCACGAGTTGACACAAATTTAGGGTGCAGGAGTATCTTAGCGTACACAATACCTGCTTTAAAATTGTCCAAAGTTTGTGTGGGTTAAAAATTCTATGCTCAATAAGGGATGCAGCTTATTTGCGAAAGGCCGCAAGAGAGACGCGGCCTTTCTGAGCATAATTTTCATACTCTGTTTTTTCCAGCCATTTTTCATACACCCATACTGTAAACGAAGTGCTATCACAGCCCGCACCATGTCGCATATCACCTCCTATTATCAGAGATAAAGCCACGAGACCACCTTTTCTTTTGTCCTACTTTGCGCCTAACTTTTGCCGTTTTCGTTTTATCAGAATGGAGCCTGCTGCACTCTATCTCTCAATCGTTGGCCCAATTCGATTTTGCAAAATTGAGGTGTTTTTCAAGTCCACGTGCATATGTCTTAGATCATCAGACACAAATGTTCATGTAATCCTCCGGTAAGCAAGTTCTGTCAATTTCTGCTCCCGAAGAAAAGAGATTGTCAAATAGTGCGCAAACCACCTGCAGAGCTTCTTGCTAACATTATTGCTTATCTAGACAAGGAGGGCCAGCCTCATGAAAGCTCTTGCATGACCAGGAATTTACTTATTGCATGGACGACTAGGTGGGCGTACTTTACTAATCCAGGTGTTTGTCAAATAGAAACACTATCCATGCATGGTTATTGAACGATAAGAGGATAGAGTGAGGAGACTAGTTGAAAGTGAGATGAGAGAAGAGTGCTTAGGGATCAATTGCACGTGTCGGGCACAGTTAATTTGCAGAAATGATGCAAAACAACATGGACAACTACCATTCAGTAGCGCACAACATCAATTTTTGAGAACAAAATGAAACTGAATCTGCTCTTTTAATTTCAGATCACAAATAGCACTTGTATGTAGTTGATCGTTAACAGTGACCGAATTCATTACCAATGCCACCTGAACAAATTCGTTCACCATGTCGATATAAATTGACAGCTGAGAGGAGAAAAAGAGCCATAGAGAACTGGGCTCTCTATCGATGCGGTTAATTGCTGTTCTATGGGCTCTACTCCGTTTGGCCATTTCGCAACCTTCTGATGGTTTCTCTGTAGGTCCACTAAACCGTGATTTTTCTATACTTTCTGCCATTTACTTATTCCTCTTCCTTAATCTATGCTAACAGGTATACTGGAACATTCCTACCGCTGTCTGCGAAAAAGAGGATGTCAAAGTTCCTCTTGAAAAGTACCAGATTATCCACAATAGAGGTATACTCATCTTTCATGTGATGCTCTTTCGTAAATTCATAATCTAGGCGTATAGAGAAAGGGGCTGAGGTCGGCAATGTAGCAGTGGAACTTTTGCATAAGTTGTCTGCAAAAATCGCTGAACGAGGGCAACACACACTAATGGTTTTGCTTTTTTATATCAGCGTTGGATGGGGATCATTCGAAATCCATTGAAGCGTATTGTTGGCGATATTTCAAAAATATCGCTTGTTCGTTTAGGGCAGAAAATTTTTCTTTAACTTCAAGCTGTACTGACTTGAACAGATCTCGGTCCTTAAGAGCAGGCTTTATGATCTCAAAACATCTTATCTTTGCGCAATGAATCAGCGATCGAAAAAAAAACTCATTGTGACAGCATTTTGAAGCTATGAGGATAGAACATCACTTTACCCTTTTCCTATATGTATGAATATCTTTTCAGAAGAAGAAGAAGTTACCATGTTTGAGCAAATTTTTAGTTAAATGCATTCAAAATCTCTATCGAATCATAATATAATATTTAATTGCAGGCGAACAGATCCATGGGGATAAAGTTGTGATATTCTACGAGAAAAAGTTTGGATTGTGCCCTTATTACAACAATTCCGATCCCAACCAACCTATCAATGGAGGTCTACCACAAGTAAGAAAGAATAATTTGTATTTGCAAAAAATCGAAAACGCAATACCCTCACCTCCTGCATGTCCAATATTGTCAAATTAAGGATATCCGCATCCTTGACATATAATAATAAGAAACGGGAATTGATATGATTGAGGCATGACAAAATCATTGTTCTTTTCTCTTCTGAGCTATCACTGTTCCTTTTCTCAAAAGACTGACCTTCTGACAATCTCATAGGCACACGTGTTCAGATTACGGTTACTGATACTATTGATACTACTGATACTACCGCATTTTTGTCCTTTCGGAAGTAAAGCAATAAAATATGCCGATAATGCTCTCTTTGATTGTCCATTTTCAACTTAATTCTTACCAACTTGTTTTTACTAATGACGCTCATTTTTTGATTGGAGATAGTCTGAAGTCTAATCTTTAAAATAGTATATGATAATGTAAGCCACATAATCACTGCTATTAGATTGATTTATAAGTTCTGTCCCTACATGCTTATCACGTTGTGACTTGCTAATAAAAGATCTATCGTTAACCCAATCTGGATTGCGAGGAAGGGCTCTTTATGCGCTACTGAATGAGTGACCAACTATCTTGAATCCTGCAACGGTGGGCAAGGAACCTGCACCGATAGAAACTCATCTACAGCAGTGCGCACCATTTTGGTTTGTTACCGGCGTAAAAAAATGAGGGGACATTCTCATTCTTGAAACGGCGACATCATGCTTCGATAAATCCTGACGCGAAGATGATATGCTCCGATATACATCGTGTTTGAAAGCGCCATTTGAGTTGCATTTGGAGGCTCTGAAAGACCAAATGAAGGGTCACGTCAGGAAAACCACATGCTAATTGGTGTGTGCTTTATTGTGCTTTCAATCACTCCCAACAAGCGAAGTGTAAAGAATTGATTCCGTCACTTTGCTGGGTCAAAATTGTCCATATGATTTCGTCCAGTGAACAAGGGTGGGAGGGTCAGGCACGTCTTTGAACTTCTGGGCAACTTTTCCTTATTCAAGTAATCCAATGACTGGATACGAGTCCTTGAAGGTGTGAGTTGCTACTGAGTGCGGTCGGTACAGGGTTCGCACTGTAACAGCAGCGCTAACGTCGAAAAACCCAACCAACACAAAAAAGAACTCCTCTATGTGACTTGCGCAATGTTTGAGGAGTTGAGTGCTGAAGCCTACAATAGGAAAAATGTACTGTGATGGGTACAACTTATGTTTAAAACTCAGCCTTTGATATGGAAAAACTTGACTAGGAATTGTACTTGAAGACCAAAATCGTTTTCATGCAGGACGATGCCTCACCTTTTCCTGAGAGCTTTAGTTTAGCCTTCTGAAGATACCTAGCTGGAAAGTCATGTACTATCCATCCGACATTCTCGGTCAAGCCCTATCAGGCTACCACCTGGTTATGTAACCAACGACTACCTGCTGGGTGAAAAACTTCACTAAATGTAACCACATGGGATCCGAAGTATTGGAGGTTCTCCAATCAAAACGGACCAATTTTATAGCAGCGAGATCAATGAGCGGTCTCGTAGATAGAGCAGGATTGTTTACATAAATGGCCCATATATCAGTGGTCGATACCGCCTTGTTTCGAAGTTATTTAATTTTGAAACAAGAGTTGCCAATGGGGACAGAACCTATGAATCAACCTAATACATGAAATAAGCAGTTCACGTCGCCTATAAGGAAAAAAAACGACGTTTATCATTGAACAACCAAAAAGGTTGGCGCTACAGATTCTGTTTTTTTTTTTTCGCTGAAGGCTTGAACAGTTTACGTTGCAGATAGCAGGCAGGAACTGAAGCGCATCTTCTCTTTTCTACCTTTCACGAGACTTCCCAATAACACCGCAAACAATTCTGTTCGAAACACTTTCTTTACATCTGCTATACATATTTACAATTCACTACTAATTCCACTGTCCAACCCTAATTCAGGGGTTTCCACTCCGAAGTTTGATTCTTATGAATTTAATCTGATCCATGCCGCTGTTTCGGAGCAGTGCACGAACTATCATCAATAATTGCTATACTCCTCAAAAGATGTTCTGATAGAGGAAGTTCAAGATCCCTGAAGGCTCATTTTTCGAGTGATCAGAATCGACCAAAAAATTCCTAAACACAATTGAGTGTGTATAAGATAAGTGGTCTGAATCTTTTCAGAACCAGACTCTAGAGCAACACTTGGCCAAGGTGGAGGAACACATTAGGAAAGAAATCCCAGATGAGAATTTCGATGGCATAGCAGTGATAGACGTGGAGGAATTTCGCCCACTTTACTCCATGAACTGGGGAGAAAAAGAAGTGAGCATCAGCATGTTACCCAATGATTTCGTCCGGTACAAGTTCGATTCCGTTTTAAGGTGTATAAAGAGCAGTCCAGACTGCTCATAAAATCTCAATATCCACATTTCAATTCAATGGATGTTGAACACTGGGCAGAGATCAATTACAACAAAGCTGCAAAGTAAAGTCTGATAGTGCTTCTGTTATTATCAAAACAGTGGTAATATGATAAGACCTTCAGGAGATTCTTCGTAGAAACCATCAAAACAGCGCGGAGGGTACGACCCAAGGCCAAATGGGGTTATTATGACTACCCGTTCTGCAACTACAAACTTCGGAACCCAGAGGGTGATTACGAGTGTTCGATGGAGGCTAAAGGCTTCAACGATCAGTAAGCTACTTCTTTCTCATTACATATGGCTGTAGTTACAATAAAGTAGCTTTTTTGAGAATTCTAAGAATCACTATGCATACCACTTTGAATCAGAATAGAGCACTTCTACGCAAGCATGGATGTCCATTAACCATGCGACGGTGAACTAACTTCTCTTGACCTCCATTTAAGGATGTCTTTCATATGGAATGCTACAGGAGCTCTCTTCCCGTCAATTTATTTCAATGGTCGAAGGTCTCCCAAGCAAGATTTTCGCTTCGCCCAGGTGGCGTGAGAACTTTCTCGAGAAACGGTTATTAGATAGCAATGTAAAATTTGAACGCATTTAGGCGCTTCTGCAAGAAACGAGACGCATTGCAAGTGAACAAAATCGTCGAGTGAACATTTATGCGTACAGCAAATTCGAATATGATCCATACAAAAATTTCACATCTTTTTACGGAAAGGTAAGGGGTTGACAAAGTCTCCAAGCTTCTTTCTGCTTTCAGATGTCTTATTTCATTTCTTTTTGAAAACTTTACTGATTATAGTCTAGGATACTAGATCTTAGCCTAGCAAGTCGCCGTAGAAAGAAAATCCCACCTTCCTCATCAAGACGAGCCCCATAATTTTCAGCCATTAAACATGCATGCACATCTACAGTCTCTGATCTACGGTCTAGATGTATCCTTATGAGTATTCCTTCTGCAAGGTTATCCTTAGTTTGTGAGATTAGTTTTCTGTGACCTCTTGTCACACTATCAGTACTTCCAAGAAGCAGTGATCCTCCATAACCAACAAATTCTTATCTTACAGCTATGTACGAAAATGTGTAGTGATCCACTCAGACCACTTTAGAAGTCTCGGTCACTGACAGCATTGTAGGAGGATATCTGCAACTCTATAAAACAAACAGCAGATCTTGGAATGAACGGAATTGTGCTCTGGTCTACAAGCAAACGATTAAGGCAAAGATGTAGACTGATCGCAGATTTCATGACAAAGGAGTTGGGGCCGTAAGTAAACTCTTGCTATATTCAAGGCATTTTTCTTTTCGAAAAAAAGTGCCAAAACTTGACCATGTCGACCAACTGTCTTTTAGTTACATTCTGGACACAACTGATCACTTGAAACGGTGCCGCGAGAGCAAATGTTCCGGAAGGGGAAATTGTGCTCTGATTAAGCCCATGAAACAGTAAGCTTGAGGTTGTATTCATTATTTTTTTTTGCTTTTATCACGTCTCCCTGAGATTGCAGGCGTTACCAAATCACAACATGTATGTATTTACTACAGTATTTCAAGTATTTCGTTTAGGTGTAGGCCGACTGTGACACCAAAGCACTACGAATTGTACCGTTGCCATTGCGACAGTGGCTTTAAAGGAAAGGATTGCTCAACCGAATCTAAAGGTGTCGATTTTGAAATCAACAGAATTTCCTGAAGTAACACATGTATGTACTTCAGGAAATAAAGTGAATCCATTTCTCTGAATAAAAAGAGCTTGTTGAAGAGTTTTCGAGAAGTTGAAACTTTTCAAACGACACAAAAATGAGGTCCAACGAGTACTTCACGACGGATTCGCGTAGGCCACGAACAAACACACTCATGCCAGGATGAAGATTTTTGGGCACAAAGGGCAATTCATACTATGTGCACGGCATGTACCTGCTCAAGGAAAAGAATGCATTGCTGCGGCGAGGTCGCAAACACGTGCGTCTATGCTGCTTCACTGCTGCGAGTGGGCTATCTTTTATCACATAGTGGCACGGTCGCTAAACGCACTCATCTATTCTATGGTATAATTTGCCCTGAACAGAGCGAAGCTTTTTGTTGGCTCGGCGCACTGCTGTGGCGGATAGTCATTTACATTTACATTTATTTATGTTTACATTTGCATTTTTTATATTTTATTATGCAACGCACATGAATGATGATGAAAAACACACATCCGAGAAGGCTACAATGAATAATAACTGTAAAACAATCGCTTAAACAGTAATGCAATGAATAATAACTGTAAAACAATCGCTAAAACAGCAAGAGACCTGTATGGTATCCAAGCGTAATGGTGACGATTGTAATATTTATAAATTTGAGAATATGCCAACATTAGAATCAGGATAGCTCTAGTAGTTTAGCGTACTCAAGACCCGCTCTGTCCGTAGCAAAATATTCCTTATGAGTAGATTTGGGTTTACGCCTGTAAAGTTTGGTTTTTATGCCTGTGGTAATAGAAAGTAGGAGAGTGAAAAACTGCTCATAGCCTTGATTCGGTTTTTCGGTCATAGTCTTGATTCGGTTTTTCTTCTGTAAACAGCTTTGTCTGTGTCGCTGTACAAAATGTTTATAATCGGTATTGCAAACGTCACAGATTAGAAAGAAATGGTATCTCACTCTTATGTTTTTGAGCAAAGAGTGGATTGAGCTATATCCTCATTTTAGATAGCGCTATAGCTGCTCTATTCTTGTGAGGACGTATAGAAAAGTAAGCCGCCAATTTTTCATCGTTCAAATTTTCGAGGGTTCCGATTGATTTTTCAAAATGATTTGTTGCTCGCGAGGTTGCTCGTCCTGGCTTTTTGTGAGCAGCTTTGTCCTTCAAAGCCTCGATCGCACCGACAAACGTACTTCTTTGGGTTCATCTTTTTGTAACATCTGAAAATTATCAGAACACCTTCTTAAGCCTACAACAGTTTCCAGTTTTCGACTAAATAATGGGCAATTCACCATTATCCTCACTCAGATGCTTTCACCATTATCCTCACTCAGATGCTTACCTAGTCCGTGGCTTTCTGAGAACACAGTTCCCATTTCCAGAACAATGACTTGCGCGGCATTTATTTGCTCGCTCCTTCACTTTCAGAATGAACCTGAAGAGGGTTATCATCCACCAGGAAAAGAAAAAGGAATAATAACTTCGTCTCAATGATTTGATTAGACCCTCGTATTGCACGTTTTTATACAAATTTAACATTTAATTTAAGGTACAAATTTAATATTTAATTTGATATACAAATTCGAAAAACCTATGGTCCGAGCGGTTTTCTCATAAAACGAGCGATGTCATTGCAACGCGTTCGCATATCTTTGCTGGTACTCCATAGCACTAATCCATTCCCACCCAAATCAAGCGGCAGCTTCACTGTGTTGCAGGTATCCTTCTTCAAGTAAACACTCCCGCCATACCCTTCGCACCATATTACTCTCAGAAAATAAATATGTACCAACTTTCTCATAGAACCAATCGTGCCGTGTATAGGGATCGTACTCAAATTTGGTGTAAGCGTAGTAGTTCACTCGGCGCAGCTGAGGATTCACAGTCCTCCTTGTTTCTGTGAGGAGAGCCTAAGACGCTTATTCTTGCTAATTATAGCTGAACACAGAGGCCAAAATACGTACACGGACGAAGCGGAAATTTTGTTCGAGAGTTCTCTTCCCATCTAGGTATATTGATGGATACAAAGCGCGGGTTTCGTTGTAGATGAAATCCATTCTAAATTAGTGATTGAACGTTTCCTTCGCGAATTCACAGAAAATTTCAACTGAACAAAGAGCTCGCCTACTTGTCGTTGAAACGCTGAGCATTCACAGAACACTCTTAGTCGCCTCCGTAATTTCCAGCTCCTGCATTGCAGAACGGAAAGTCGTAGAGGCCCCAATGTGCTTTTGGGCGTAATTCTATAGCCTTCTCCAAGGTTTTCGTAAAAAATGCCCTGTAGAGGTCGGACTCAATAAGGAGAGCACACAAATTCAAGGTAATATTACTTTGATGCTTCGTTGAACTCTTTCTCGGCGATGGCTGCAATTTCTTCTCTACTCAGGTTTGGATATTTGGACTGAGCTAGTATCACAGACTGCTTTTTGTAGACCTGGAAAAACATAGTTTTTGGTCTTCAAAAACTTTCGAAGTATTAGAAAGATCCTACAATTTTTTCTCCCCAATTCATCTCATACAATGGCCGCCACTGTTCTATGTCAATCACAGCTATCCCGTTGAAGTTTCCGTCCGTGATCGCTTCTTTAATTTGTTTTCCGACAACGACCAAGTGGTTGTAGATGGAGATATTCTGAAATACAAGAAAACGAGTTTGGATTCATAGTGATGTTAATTACCCCAGAAACTCAACACCAACCTTAAAATGCTGTGATATCAAGATAGAGAGAGTTTTTCTCATTTTCCAGTCTTAGCTAAAGTCGGATCTATACGGTTCCCGCCTATCTCTGTTTTGATGGAGCTGGAGCGTTGCCTGTTTCTTTATGAGATAGGTTTCAGAACCCGACTGATAGAAATGCAATTGGGCGACTCGATTCTATCTCGCTACAATCTCCTCCATCTTCTCGACAAGGGACCGCTGGGTGATTATCTGGAAATCTCGGTGAGGTTTCCGGCGAACTAATAATATTATAATTCACCTCTAACGTAGAGTACGCATCGATTTTGGTAATAAGCTAGTTCGACAAGAACGCGCTCTTCACAGCCCGTACCTTGCTGAATATGCGTGGAGTGTAGCTTGACGAAGGTGATTATGATAACACGATGGCTTAAGATGCATTACAAGCGTGCGATTCAAAATTATTTATTTATTTATTTATTTATTTATTTATTTATTTATTTATTTTAATACGTCTAACGACGTGCTAAAACGAGGGACAAAGAAGAAGGAGGACAATAAAATCCAATCCCGATTAGAACAAAACAAACTAAACATGCAAAAGAACTGAACACCGGAAACTTCTAGCTAGTTGGTTTAACAAATGCTCAAAAAATTGCAAATTGCATCCTCAAATGTCTTATGAACCATTAAATATGAAAATTATTTCCATTGACATACCTCAGCTGTTTACACTGTCAATGACGAAATTCATATATGATTCAACCTAATACGTGCTTTTCGAGAAACCCCTGGCAAAAAGCTACCGAAGGTATGTTCACGCTGAGTATTCCGATTCCTCCCCATTGGCATTTTGTAAATCATACAAACAGGAAGGGTAAAACACCTTCCAACAATATTTTGCCTCTAGTTTGAGGATACTTTTGTGTAGATGCCTTCAAAAGAAGACGCACTCAGTGAAAATTTGTACACCTGAGGCAAACCTCCATTAATAGGCTTTGAGGGGTCGTAGTCTTTGTAGTAGGGGCATAGACCAAACCTGTTCTCGTAAAATATAACAACTTTGTTGCCGAAGAATTCTTGGCCTGCAAGTACCGGTGCAAATATCAAGCTAACTTTCAAAAACAATGTGTACAACATATTCAGTCATAGTGAACCTACCTTTATTATGGATAATCCCAAAGTCACTTAGTGGAATATCGATGCCTAGTTCCTTACATGATGCACTAGGCACATTCCAGTACACCTGAAACGCATGTGACTTCATCAAACCTGGTCAACTTCACTCTAAATGGTGTCCCTGTTACGCCATATCTTCAATTATAACCTACACGAAAAGCATCCTTGGCAGTTATTATCGCCCATTGCAATAAAATCTGTATAACTAGTATTGACTGCATTGGAAAGCGCAGAAGGTCTTGGTGGATGAATGTATGGTTATATAAACTGCGGCAACGATTACCACTCGTAAGCACACACACATTTCTCTTTATTGTCTGTTCTTTCTTTGTAGGGAAAATACACTTCCGTGTTTTCCATAAATGCACTCATGTTCGCATTCACGCATTGCTTGCTTGAACAATGACAATTTCCAGGCACGAATATGCTATCCCATAGAAGAGGAGATGGTACACATCATGGGATGCCTGAAATGCTCACTATCAGGACCCCCACTGAGTTAGCACTCATCCTCTAGACAGTATGCACTCGGAGATAGCACTCATCCTCTAGACAGTATGCACTCTCACTTTTTACAAACACGGTCCTCTGATGTGGAAAGAGGCTGGGATTCCTGCAAATTGCCATCCTTTTAGGATTTTTGATTTTTTAATAATTTTAGCTTCCTTGCACTATGAATAATAGAAACGTAATGATTTACTCATTAAGCTTGCAGAAATTGAATGTTCCGAAAGCATATCTGTGAATGAATCGTTGATCGTCCTTGGTTTCAAATATGGATTGGAAAATTACAAATGTATTCCAAGTGCAGAATCATCGTGAGAGGTTTTTGCTGGTGCATATGGAAATATGTGGACGATGTGCTGTAGAGAGTCCCAAAAAAGGCATCACGTCAGCACCATATCCAAAATTATGTACTACATCGAACGTTCAGTCCTTTGTTTTGGATTGTAATTTTTATATAACTAGATTATCAATGATTGAAATCACTAACAGGGTTGCAGGGTTGTTGGGACAAGTTCATATCCGATATTGATTTGATGTGGAAAACAGGGTACAGAGTACGTAAAGAGCTCAACACTCTCTCAATGTGGTTCCTACCTATTTTGTTCGCTCCAACTCCAGCGACGGTTGTAGCTGCTCCTGATGCTTTTCCAGTGAGATAGCTTAAATGTTTTCTCAACTGCGGAGAAATATTTGAAGGATTCCTCTCTCTAACATCTGTAGTTCCTTTCAACAGGTTTACTGGAACATTCAAACGGCTGTGTGCAATCGAGATAATGCTAGTGTTCCTCTTGAAGACTTTCAAATCATCCACAATACAGGTACCTTTGACTGATCTTCCACTACCTTAGATTCCAAAAGGATGCGATCCCAACACATCTTTGGCTATCTATTATCTTAACATCCCTGTTATTATTATAGATTATTTTAGCCTAACGCCAAAGAAAAAATCAAGAGAAAACCTATTATTTATTACTCAAAATTGGCGAAAAATTTTTCTCATGCGTATAAAAGTTTTATTGTATTTAGAATGATGTTGTCGAATTTCAAACATCTAAATCTTCGACTATTTGACCAACATCATTTGCAGGTGAAGGATTCATGGGAGATAAAATTGTGGTCTTCTACGAAAGAAAATTTGGGTTGTGCCCTTACTACAATAACTCTGATCCCAATCAACCTATCAATGGAGGTCTACCACAGGTAATAGTGTATTTATATTTCTACCTGAACAGCGATAAGCCCCTAGGAAAAAACTTGCCGCATTTTATATACATACGTGCATATTAGAGCGGAACTTCCTCCTAGTTAGGAATTTTATGAAAAGTTAGATTGTTTCATCAGAGCAAAAAAAAATTTCATTAATGAATGGCGAATGACGAAGTGATGTGTTTTCCTTCCAGAATCAGACGTTGGAAGACCACTTGGATGCAATTAAAAAACAAATTCAGACGGAGATCCCTGATCAGAATTTCAGCGGACTTGCTGTGATCGATGTAGAGGAATTTCGTCCGCTCTACTCTATGAATTGGGGACAAAAGACGGTAGGATATGACGACTCTATGTTCCGAGTCGTCCACATTTTGTTTTCATTGTCTCGGAAATCAGTACTTCCCCCTTAGCGTTAAGGTATACAAGAAACAGTCGATGGAGCTCATCAAAGCCAAGAATCCGAATATTGATCAAGAGCAGGTCGAAAAAGAGGCAGAAAAGGCGTACAATGAAGCTGCGAAGTAAAATTCATTGGAACAGCTGTGATTAGAAGAATAAATATGAAACATTAAGGAAATTTTTCGTAGCAACTATCACAACAGCACGAAAGCTACGACCCAACGCCAAGTGGGGTTATTACGACTATCCATTCTGCAATACTAATTCTGCCAACGCCGAAGGTGACTATGAGTGCTCGACGCAAGCCAAAGCGTTCAACGATGAGTGAGCCAATTTTTCCCATATATATCTTTTTCGACGTGTAATAGAAGTCTTGGTAATATTTTAACTTATTGTTTTCGGCCTTATAATGATATAAATTCTAATTCAGTTTTGACCTTGTCTTCAATTTCGCCAGAATTTTAATAATTGCTAAATACGGTCGAACCCACACATGCTTATGGAGCTAGGTTTAGACCTAGACGCCACGTTCACTTTGGGAATAGTTGTTGTTCCTTTTTTTTGCTAACGTTCAGGATGTCTTTTATCTGGGATGCTATAGAGGCTCTCTTTCCATCAATCTATCTAAATGGAAAGAAAACATCCTCACAGAACTTCCGCTTTATCCAGGTGGTGTGCGATTACCCTTCAAAAACTCGTAAATATCGTAGGAGAGCAAAGTTTCGGATGCGTTTTAGGCTCTGCTGCAGGAGGCAAAGCGTGTTGCAAACCGTGTGGAAACTCAACAGAAGCGTCGAGTAGACATTTATGCCTACAGTAAATTTGAGTACGATCCATATACAAACCACACATCTTTCTATGAAGAGGTAAGACTTCAATCATGATACAAGCAGAAACATTTTTTTCATACTTTCTCGCTCTCGAAAATAAAATATAGCTTTCTTCTGTAGTGATGTAGCCACAATTACATATTTGTTACATGAAGGGATGACCAGCCAGTGTTTAGCAGTGTAACATCACCAAAATGAGCACAATATATAAGAGCATGGTGCATCTGACCCCAGTCGCTCGCTCCGTTGATCCACGCCACCAGGCCGCCCCAATCTCCCCCATCTTTTTTATCATTTTGATGTATTATATTATAATAATGACCATTAATCTCAATTTGTACATACCTTGACACTTTCCTCTGGGAGATCGCGCCTGACGTGGGCTACTTTCCATTTATTGATCGAGTAGCTGAATCAGTTCTTTATGTACCAAATAATATCTTGATATGCTTATGTATTCAATAAACTGCACGAGTGCAAGTTACAAACTGGCTCATTACAGGACGATTTCTGCAACACCGTCAAACAATGCGCTGACCTTGGAATAAGCGGAGTAGTTCTTTGGTCTACAAGTAAACAGTTGAAGCAGAGGTGCAGTCTGATCGCAGATTTCATGGGGAAAAAGCTCGGACCGTAAGTCAGCTTAACAATACCTAACAATCGAGATATGCAGAACGATCATACTCTATATATATTGCAGAAAATTTGTGACTCTGTGCGTGCGTGCACACCATTGAGGGGTCCCAAGTAGCGGTGAGCGGTGGAATCACTGATTCCACAAGGATAAGCCGGCATCCAAAAGTAAGGAAACCCACGGAGACGGGTCCGGCGATCTGATAAGGCTGCGCCGGCGTTTAAAATCGGGGAAACGGGTCCGACGATATGATAAGGCTGCGCCGGCGCCCAAAGTGAGGAGAGATGGGTCCGGCGATATGATAAGGATGCGCCGGCGTCTAAAGTG
>JARK01000086.1:128732-142810 GCA_000688135.1 Ancylostoma ceylanicum | reverse complement strand
AAGGGGGGTGTAGTTTAGCCAAGACTATTTTCGGTCATGTACAATGAACGGTTTCGCAATTCTTGAAGCAAGGAATACTGTAATTCGAACTCACCATATCTGCAGAGGTTTTCAAGAAGTTCGCCGTGACGCGACCGCGCCGCTCGCGCATATGTCTTGATTCCAAGTTGATCTTCCATATTATTCGACGCACTAAATGACATCGGTGGCCACCTCTTGCAGTTTGTCGGCTCTAGTAGCATTATCTGTCCCTCCTAAGCTTAGAAAACATGTCTATTCCCCCAGATTATCGGACACCTGCCACCCGCGCGCGTCAGGCCCCGGTAAAACAGTGTATAGAAAACCGCTGTTCTTGGACTTTTCCCGAGTGAGACTGGTCAACTTTGACCTAAGATGATTGATAAGGGGCTGGAGTTAATAAGAACACCTTAATGAATTACGTTTGACCGTTTTTTCACCAAGTTCGAAAAGGCAAAACGGCCTAACGCCCCGCGTGACGCTTCGCACCGCTGCTCGCACGGCTGCAGCCGCGACGCGCTCATGAGTCGACCAATCACAGCCGAGCAGCGTACCTCTTGTCACGCTGTCCCATATTTGAACCCATGGACTTTTTTGTCCTTCAAAATTCCTGAGGATTGATTTGTTTGGAGAGATTACTAGTGAGCTAGTCATAAAATTTCTGAAAAATTTGCTAGTGTGTTTGTATATTTACAAATGCGCCCAAATTGCAATTTTTAGAAGTTTTTGGTGAGCTGTTCCAAGTCAATCCATTTCACGTAAATTTGATGGAAATTATTTCCAGTACATTTTTTCCTAACATAGTAACTACTGTACAGTGGACGTCGATGGCGGTGACCCGTCTGCGGCCTCGAAAAGCACGCAGCGCGACCGCGCCGCTCACGATAGAATCGTCGCTGCGGTGGCGACTCTGGGTTTTCTTGATCGTCGTTCATCACATTTGATGATAACTAATAAGAAAACTGACTGACTATCAATAAAACCCCATAATTTGGTGTGTCGGTGAGAATTCCTGCTCGAGCGTCGCGGTCACGCCGCGTGCTTTTTGAAGCCGTAGACGGGTCACAGCCATCGACGCCCACTGTAACTACATCGGATAAGGGTGTTTTTTGGGAACATCCGTCGTACTTTGTCTGCATGTGTGGAGGCTAGTTGTTACAGCAAGGGGTTCATGGTAGAATTTTTATAGACTTTTTAATTTTTCCCGCAGACGGGTCACAGAAATTCCTCAGAATTCTCAATTTTCCTCGAATTTTTCAATGTGAGCCCACGAGATTTTTACCTTTCATTGCATATTTTTGAAGGATTCTATCTATATGGCATAACTTCATAAAAATTGTTTTTTTAAATTTTTAGCTGCCATAGGAGCTTAGTTATTAGGAGAAATTATAGCGATTCAAACTAGTGAAGATTAGGGAAGCCAGGACCTAGACGGGCCTGGGTAACCAGGGCTTCTAGGGCTTGACAGGTATTTTTATGGATCCAGAATAGTTTTTCGCTAGTTTTTTTTTTTACCTAAATTACTGCTTGTTTCTTGTTTTGCTATACAGTAGGTGTTATGTATGTGCAGTGAGCGTCGGTGGCGGTGACCCACTCACTGCCTTGACAAGCACGCCGCGCAGCCGCGCCGCGCGCGCCGGAATCGATGTCGTTCGATGCCTTTATGCTACTTCTCATTATGAAATGTGAAAAAAGTGAAAAGATCACCAAATTGGGACGAAAAGAGTCTAGAAATAGCATTCTGACGGCTGACGACAATGATTCCGGTGCGTGCAGCGCGGTTGCGCGGCGTCCTTGTCGAGGCCGTGGATGGATCAGCGCCATCGACGCGCTGGTCGTTCTATTACGTGAGCTGCCCTTCTCTACTCTTTTATTCATGATGTTTCGTGCTAATATGTTATTTAGGAACAATTTCATGATGTGTCTCAATAATAAGGCGCAATTTTCTTGTATTATCCCTTAGAAGGCAATTTGTTGCCGATCGCACCAGGCTATTCTGCCCATATAGGTTCGCCTCAAAACCTGAAAGGCCTGCACATCCCTGACCCCTTTTTGTCTCAAAAGTGCTGGCCAGTTACTGTGTGGCCGCTGCACTTTGTCAACAAAGCCAGAGATTTTAATTTCGTATTTCCGTCGTTCTCGACGTTCATTAGTTGGCTTTTGTCCCGGCTCGATTGGGCGTTTTTCAACCTTTGCATAGTGGTACATGTGCACTATGTAGTGCTGCAGGTTCTAGGCATGTTACTTGTTACTTGTTTTGAGAGAGAAGTCATGTGAGAGTAATTTCAAGGAACATGCCTTCCCAGGAACTTCGTGGGAGTGCTGGGGATATCCTGGGATTTTCTGGTTTTTAGTGTAGAACTACACGGATTACACGAAAGTTCTGGATTTCACAGGGGAGGATTTGGACGCCCTTCCGTACCGAGGGGGGGGGGGGGGGGCACTGAGGTTCAGGATAAGAGCCCAAGTCATGAGCTCCAGCAGTTTCTGGTGGCCTATGGCGCTAGAATGCCCAACCCCTCAGCAACAGCTGCTTACACAGTGAATACACAGAGGGCAATTTTTGTTGAATAGCCTTCTGGAATTGATTTTGATATTGAATAGGGAGGGCAGGCGGTGGCAGGTGGATATCGACATGGATTGATGCGACACAGTGCATATAATTTTTACATTATGCGTGGCTGTCAGCTGTCGTGTGGTTGTCTACATTATTGGATTTTTCCCACATTGTTTGACATTTGAGACTAGCCTACGTTTTTTCTGGCTTGGCCAAATTTGGAGCTTGGGATACATTCCGACAATTTATTCTTGTGCAAATTTCATCCTTATCTATTAGACTTTTTTACATTTAAATCAGTAGAAGTATTTTTGCGTGGGCCGTCTGAGATTGCTTGTTATCCTAATGCTCAATCGGTAGGAAGTTTTCGAGTGCGTCGGGCCTGCGGCGCGTGCGCGACGCGTCTCGCTTGTTATAGCGGTCCGGCGTCCTCGCTCAGCTGTTCGGGGACGCCATTCGTCAGGATCAGGCTCAGAGGAGCGTTTTTAGCAGCTATGGAGCCAAAAACGAATGAAAACACGCAAAAACATGAAAAATAACGATTTCAGGCATGCGCGGGAAAAACGTACAAAAAGCGAAGCGTGGGGGGAGGGGGGGGGGGGGGGGGCTCCGACCAATATCGGTCAGCCACAGGCCTCTTCATTACAACAACATTTCAAACAGTGAAGAAAACAGCATGAAAACCCTTAACTGAACCTAATCCTGGCGAACGGCGTGCTCGAACGGCTGAGTGAGGACGCCGGACCGCTGTTACAAAGTGGACGCGCCGCGTACGCGCTGCTGCCTTTGCGCGCTCCAAAACTTTCCACCGATTGCGCATAAGGGCTATAATGAGTTATGTCATGTTATCCATGCTATTTTTGTCCATCTCAATTACTTATCTTTCACGTGTTTCTCAAATTCCAAGTTCCGAAATCCCGGCCCCGGACTGGAACTCATGAAACGCTAACCATGCAGGTCAACATTGCTTAGCGTCATTGGTTGTCCTATAGACTACGTTATGGTAGGAGACGCAGGATGCAAAAGTTGGTTTGCTAACCCTGTTTCGCTCGGGTATGCGTTTACGAGTCCTAGCCCTGGGTGATTGGTTGTGATTACCCAGGGTGAACGTGTTGACGACCGTGGCTCGGGGCTAGAACTCGTGCACGTATAGCCAAGCGAAACCAGATTACCAAGTCAAATTTTGCCTCCTACGTCTCCTAACACTTGTTAGCTTTAGTTGCAGGGTTCACATTTCATGAATCCTAACCCTGGTTGCATCACTGAGATTACCCAGGGTGAATCTACAAGCTTACCAATCGGTAACACGAGTGGCAACACGTTTATCCTGAGTTACACCAATGATGCATGCGGACCCGTGTTAACTGTGGATTAATTCGGGTAGGGTAAAATGTTTACCCCGGGTAATGCCCGCGGTAGATGCATGCTGCCCCGGTCTAACAATACTTCCGAACTTTCTGATTCACAGTACTTCTCCTCATCAGTTTCCACACATTTGTTCAACTGACCATCGTTTAATTTTCAGTGAAATTTTAGGATTAATTTCTGGAAAGTTGCGATTGAAACGATGAAATTTTCCACTATAACTCCGATTATTTTTTCAATTTTCGAGTTTCGATGCTTCTACATCTCCTGGAATTCATCGTTGTCTCAATACAAAATTCAAAGGGTGAATGTTTTGAGACAAAAGTTTTTTACTCTTGTGGAAGAGCCAATACTGCTAAATCCTTGAGCCGTTTATAATCGGCTGTTTATGCTTACTGCTGCTGCTGCTTCGTCTCGACGCGTAGTTTTTCATCGGTCTTTATTAATCCGTCCAGATGATAAACAACTTTTGTTGATTACTCTTCCGTTTCTACGAGGAAACGCGAATATTATCCAAGCAATTTGAAGCAGCTCGATTCTGGAGAAGCATTCTGGAATGTTCCCGTGCGGAGAATTCCCTCTACACGTGCACTTAGAGTGTTAATTTTTCCCTAGCCTAATTAGCCACGGATTACTCGCCACTGTTGGCCAGAAGTTTTTGCCCTTGCTCCCCTCCTCTCACTCTTCGAAATACTCTCATTTTACATTGGAGCTCATGCTTCCTACTGTAAAACTCATTATGAAGTGTGCATGAAAGTAATAAATCCTCGTCTGAGCGTGCTTTCTCCACTCTCTTTTGCTGCACGTGTGAAAAATGTCGTTATGCGTCCAGTTCTATTCACACGTCTTGTTTGCTAGGTGAATATTCATTAGCATCCATTTTTTTCCATAGTGGTATGGTTAGGGCTGGAATGTAGCGTAAGTAGACAGGAGTCGCAGATGCAGGGTCGTACACCCCCCTCCCCGCCTTCCTGACTATGTGGCGACAAATTTTCCAAAATAGCTTCATAGTACAGTTGAACTTCCTGTGTAGGCTCATTTTCAGTTCCTGATTTTATTTGGGATTTTTTCCAAGGACTTTGACAATGTCGTTTTGAATAAACATAACAAATAATCGATTGAATATATGAAAACAAAAAGATATAACAAAAATGAAAAAGTAAATCAAGGGAAGGCTTCGTTTCGTTCCTTCCCTCAGAAGGAGAAAAGAAAAAGAAGCAGACAACCTCCCCCGGAACTCCTCAGTAAGGAAGGGAGATTGTTTACTGTTAAACAAACTAACCTGTATTCTTCCTTGTTCTACGGTAATTGAGTGATTAACCTAGTTTTCTGATTGGCTACCCTACCAAGGACCGAACAAAGCATTAGATATATTTGACTACGAAAAGTCGATTTCGAATAAGTTGGAATTTCGAATTTCCGAAAATGAGGATAAGTACGAATCTTAAGTATTGACGGGAAGGGCTTCTGGGCCCTCACCTCTCTTAGCATTCGGATTTTTCGGATCGCTTTCCATATTGATGTTCAAATTAATTCGGTTATCCGAATTTCATTTGGTCCAAACTATACTATCTACGCACCTCTTTCCCGCCTCCTCCCTGATTCTGGGAAGCTGTATCCGGCTCTGTTAACCACTAATCTATGCATCAATTCAGAACATTTATAATATATCCTCTGGGGTTTTCACAATCGAAAAACGATTTGAATACTCGAAGAAAACGGCTACAGTAAAAACATCGCTGCCACATGGCACCCAATCTCGCCACATGATGGGATACCATTGGCACTGCCTTCTTATAGACGACCGCACATCAACGGAAGTGAACAAGATTGTTAAGAGCCCATTGCCGATTTGGTTAATTTTCAAATTTTATTTGAAAATTAACCAAATCGGCAATGGGAAAAAAATTTTTTTTTTCAATTTTTTTCCACCTAATCTCAAGGACCTCTTAACGTAGTCACTTCAATATGAAAAGAGATGTGAAGCTGCGGACTGTAGATATTGCAAGGACTCGAGAAATATTTGCGAATTAAGAGGAACTGTATACTTGATAACCTGTCGGGGATGTGGGCATAAGTATGTCGGTGAGACTATGCGGTCGCTACACAAACGCTTCGATGAGCATCACAGAGCTGTAACCCCGAAAGCTCGTCTAATAAAGTGGCTGGAACTGAAGTCTCGAAAACTGTGAACATATTTATAGAAGATATGAGGCATCGGGCATGAATACTACGATCGAAAGATTGTTTGTCAATCATCGTTTTTTCGTCTTTCTGTAGTTGCTCACGTGACGAGTACAGTTTACTATTTTTTATTGCTAGTAAAACTCATAAACTATATATTTCTGCAATTTTTATTATACATATGCACAGAAGCGGCGTTCAAGCTACCATGGCGGCTTAGACTTTGCGCTCATCCAGATTTTCCTTGAAATAACTCTTTCAGATCCGCTTAGTGTTTGGAATCCAGTAGACGCTGCTCACATAGAATTTGGAGATGATCTCGATGCCATGTTCTATTCTGCTGCTTCTCAGACTCCATGCCTTTTATTCTTCGTCTCAGTATGTCCCCAAAAATCAGCTGACATGGGAGTTTTTTGTTTAATGTGCATGGTTGGCGGGGTGTCTGCAAACATTAATTATATGTATGCGGCACCTTTTGTTTCGATTGCATGAGATCAAAAAAATGAGGTTCATGTTTCATGTTTGCACCCACGTACGTTTCTTTTCGAAGCGAAAACATCGACATATCTTAAATGTGTTCGGAAAGGATGTTCTAAAGGTTTGTGTAGCTTCTTTCAGGACCTAGATTTGAAGATTTGACTTTTTTCCAATATTTTCTGTTCTCTTTTTAAGCGCACATGCGCCTATTAAGGAAGTACACACATTGCGTGTACTTGTTCAATAGATGTATTCATCTCACTTGATGTCTAGAATTGTGCTGACAATACCGCAAAACGATGGAAAACATTGGTGGGTTAAACTTTTTCGACAAGCAAACTATCCGATCTCTCCAGATCGATAAAAACGAAATTCTAGGCCCGTTCACAATATGAAGCTAGCTGTCGACTAAATGCTCACCACGTTCGTGTTAGTGAAGGGTTATCACATCAGGATCGATCGCTAACTGACCAGTAGAACGGATGACTAGGGTGCCTTCTTTTGCATCACGAGAGCAATCTCAGATGCAACACTGGTTCTCGTATAAATGAGAGCCATTCTTCAGTCTTTAAATACTCTCGATCACATCTTCACCACATAAATCGCGCATGGATGGAGAGTCCGGCGGATTTCTTGCGCTATCAATGATTTTCTGCTGGCGTAGACGACCTTCTTTCTCCGTTATGCCTTCGAGATCCTCTAGCTTTCAGTGCCATATTTGAGAAAACTAAATGATGGAGATGTTCACTTGATCCGCCGATAGTTCTGGCATACTGCTCACGCTCGCCAACTGCGTGTTGAACCCGGTCTTCCAGCGAAAATATTGGGAGCATGCACACAGTGTGCATTGCACAGTAGAAAGCGGTAGTGAACCATTAACCGCTCACCGTGACATTCGAAGGAAGACTGATTTTTGGGAAAAGTTTAGTACCATGGAAGAACCATCCCTCCTTGGTATTCATTCTTGGACCGTCGGCACGAATCCACAGTGCTTCCAAAGTTCTGCAAGCTGAGGTAGTTCTTGCGCTAAGAATTTAAGGTTGACTCCGTGATCCGCACCATCATGTCGTAACCCTCTGTGGGAGCCTAACGGTGTGGTTGAAGTGACTTCTCTTTCCCATTCAATTGCTCCTTTATGCGCCCGCATAATGGACTCGTCGTTCCGCCAACATACTCTACACCGTAACTTCCGCAGGAGATCAGGTAGATCACTACCGAAATCATACTCTGGCTTGCTCGGCCTTCAAGGTAAACAATGCTTTTTTGTGTGGAGGATATACGGCCGTACATTAGATATCTGTTCAGTTGGCGGTTGAGGTTATTCGGTGCTGTTTCTACAACGAAAACGTTCTTGTTCGAAGCTACTTACTAACCTCATCTACAACTCATAGAAATATTCTCAAATATTCCACTAATCTGATATATAGAGACTTATCGAGAGTCGGGCTTTTCAATGTTTGCACTTCTGGGAAAGAATGGAATCAATTCTACGTCACATACTTCAATGTTAAGGTAGTTTGGTATGACGTATCTCATACAATGTACTTCCTGAGACGCGCCAGAGAGCGCATTGGCACATATCCGATATCCTAGCGAAGTGGTGCAATGCGTCATCCAGAGGACTTCTTGTCCTTCGTTTTCTACGAAGCAATCAAGTGTGAAACATTGAGCACCATGATGCAAGAAAGCATTCCGTCAAGTGTCTACCAGATCTACTCGAGTGAGGGAACTTGAGAAGATTAGATGATAAACCGCATTAACCAAATCAGGTCTGATATTAATGGAGCGTTAAGCACCCAGACCAATGATGTTCAACGTAGTTGCTTATCCTATAGACTGCATAATGTACGAAGGACAGGACGTTCAACGTTCGACCTAGTTTGACTGGGTTTTCATGGATTGGTTGTCGATCTTTTCAGTAGCACTACAGAAAACGTAATGATATCGGTGGCCATCCTTTCTAATAGAATCACCTTAGTGGTTTATGACTTTGAAAAGGTGCTCGGATTTGGCCATTCGTATCCAATTTAGTAGTTTGGCACAATCTGTGTCTATTGCCTGAGATCCAGGCTAGAAAAACGTATGAAATCTCGTAGATCTCTGTGAAAAATCCAGAATTGAACGGAAAAGTGGGTGCTCGTCCACAACAACAGGCTTTCTGTCCTCTCTATCGTAATGCGCCCCGTGTAGTGAATCCCCTAACAACACTTAGTCTGGCACAATAATACATGCATATCAGTTGTGTCGAAGTAGCTTGGGCAAATAACCAAGACTTTCACAGTTATTTATCCCAGCTAACGGCGTCATCGCCTTCGTCAGATCCTGGAAACGTCAAAGCCAAATGCAATATATCCTCCCAATGCCCAATCAGTCCACATGTCCTAATTCAGCGTGAGAATAAATCCAAAAACGAGATCAGAAGAAAGCAAAACCCGCTCACGCTCAACTAGGTAGCCGTTTAGCCGCGATGTGAGTGGGCCGCCGCTTAGGATAGGTGTGCCACTACTTGTAAGTAGGGTGCCCCCGCATCTGACCCCGTAGATCGAAACCCGCAAAGGTCTTGGTACAGCGCCAGCTCGTTGGTCACTGCGATGCACTCTTCCTTCTTATTTATTTTTGGATTTCCTGCGGTTATCCAAAACGCCTCCAATGTTGTGCGGGCTGCAATTTCGGGTTCCCACGACAAGATCGTGACGGCTGCTGCAAATGAACAACTTCCATGACTATGTCTGCGATGGGCACCAGGAGGTGTAGATATGTATTGTGGATCTGGTCATGCCATCCAGATGTTCCCTGACCCAAATACAGAGTGGAGGCCCGGTTTCTTCTATGTACTGATCTCCACATGCCTGGCAGGTGATAGGATACGCGGCACTAGAGACCATGCAATCCCGCTCCTTGCCGAATGGGCATATTACGCAGTTGGGTCTTATACACAGCCGGTCATGAAGGCGATTGTGAACGAGTCGAGTCTTTAGATTAGCTGGTGGCATCTCTACAACCTTTACATGATCGTCAAGATTGGCCTCACGCAAACTGGCACTTACCGACCAGCTCACTTCATCTGAGGTGAACGGCAGGCAGAAAGCGATTTCACAGCTGTCCTTTGCTATTCGATTCATATGCTGAGCACAGCGAAGCGCCTCCAGTGTTGTGCGGGCCACAATTTCGGGTTCCCACAACAAGATCGTGACGGCTACCGCAAATGAACAGTCTTCATGACTATGTCTGCTATGGGCACCAAGAGGCGTAGTTATTGTGGATCTAGTCATGCCATCCAGATGTTCCTTGCCCTGAATAGAGGGTGGACGCCCGGTTTCTCCTCTGTACTGATCTCCACAAGCCTGGCAGGTGGTACGATACACAACACTAAAGACCATGCAATCCCCACCTTTGCCGAATGGGTATATCACGCAGTTGGGTGTTATACACAGCCGGTCATAAAAATGATTTCGAACAAGTCGAGTCTTTAGATTGGCTGGTGGTATCCTTACATGATCTTCAAGATCGGCCTCACGCAAACTGGCTCTTACCGCCCTGCTCATTTCATCTGAGATAAACGGCAAACAAAAAGCGATTTCAGAGTTGTCCTTTGCTATTCGATTTATACGCTGAGCACAGCGACCTGATCTTCCAGGCCAGGGTAACGACTTGTGCGTGCGTTATATGGATGTTCACAGTGGTGGTTCAGGAAAGAAAGATCGTGGGAATCATTAGAGAAAATTTTCATTACCGCTTTGGAGTGGGTACTGGCAAGGAGGCATTTTCAATTACAACATTTCAATTTCGACAACTCCAATCCATTTTTTTTTCTAGAAAAAAAAAACAGCAGAATTTTGATAATGTTATTAGCAATTTTCACTGCTCTTTGGGTATTTTGTCCATGGCTTGTCCAAGAACGTTCAGCATTCTAAAATAGCTAAAGCTGATTAGGTTTTTCGGCCTAGCTTAACATGTTCTCGTTCCGTTTTGGAGCCGTTGTCCCTACCAAAAAGTGGAGTGCATTCGAATGACTGCTGAATAATTTGGTTAGCTGGCATGTGTCATGTGTTTTCATTGAATTGCTTTTCAACGAAATGTCAAAATTAGGTGAAATATGTCCGACAAATATGGCCTGACTCATGAATCGAAATGAATTTTTTTGAAATCCTGTTTAGTTTTGAATACTGTTTTCTCCTCACATGTGTATATTTCTTTGCCTAATCAATAGACGTCCAAACAAAGCGATGCAGGGTGTGTGAGAGGGTATTCACTCCAAAGTGGAATATTCAACGCCTGACTAAGTTGGCTAGTTAATTAGGCAATTAACATGCTATTTGTATGTACATGTAGTTGCTTTTTTTCTACTTTCTCGAGGAAAGAGTGAGCAACTTTATTCTTGAACATGACTGGATAAGGGGCTGAGATTGGAGAGAATGGCTCGTTAGTATAGGTTTTATGTGTCTTCTTGCACAGCTGTTCTCCTGAAGAGGTAAACAGAGGTTGCAGAAAAAATTTTGATCGAGGGTGCGGTTCAATTTAATTTCCAGCACAAGCGCCCTCGCTTGCTTTAATTTTCTGCTTCATTTCCTTTCGATTGACCTTGATTATGGGGAAAACACGATTAGTGGAAAAGCATTCGAATTTATTGCTTTCTTTATCGAATTTGTGCAGGTTTTGCCAATAGAATCCCATTGTTCGTACTTAACTTACTTGATCGCTTGTTGGTATCCAGTAGTGGGATTCATGAACGTTCCCGGAAAGATTCTCAGCTACCTGCTCTTCCGAATTGGACGAGTTTGTCGAGCAGAAATTGATGAAACTTGCTTTCTTCACCATGTCATGGTTATCTAAGACGAATCTCTTGAACACAGCATACTCGTTGTTTCCCGGAAAACTCGTCCATTCTACAATCGCGGGTAGGTAAGAATCCCGGATATGTTCATGAATCCCACCACAGTTTCGTAAGGAAAAGTGTTTTAGGTCAGAAAATTCAGATTTCATCTCTCTCACAAGATTTTCTTTCATTATTTCTTCGTTATTTTTTGTCCTTGTACTCCAATCAGGATTGAATTTTCGTAGAATTCGTCATTCCATCACGAAAATTTTCCCCAGCTCTTTTGGCCCGACAATTCCGGTTTACGTTAGTTAATTGAGTAATCAATTAAATTATTAATTAATCCACTCTTTCGATCATTCATTCATTCATTCGTTCATTCATTCATTCGGCAATTCATTCATTCATTCATTCATTCATTCATTCATTCATTCATTCATTCATCCATTCGGCAATTCATTCATTCATTCATTCGTTCGTTCATTCATTCATTCATTCATTCACTCCATTCATTCATTCATTCATTCACTCATTCATTCATTCATTCCATTCATTCATTCATTCATTCCACTCATTCATTCATTCATTCATTTATTTATTCATTCATTCATCCCATTCATTTATTTATTTATTTATTTATTCATTCATTCATTCATTCATCCCATTCATTCATTCATTCATTCATTCATTCATTCATTCATTCATTCATTCGGCAATTCATTCATTCATTCATTCATTCATTCATTCATTCATTCATTCATTCATTCATTCATTCATTCATTCGATAGTTCAACGCTTGTAGAGGTGTTAGAATAAAAATTTGCTGCAACAATAAAGAAATCTCATGAATAATTCATTTTTCTCGTGGCCGGAGTCGACTGAAGATTCTCAGCATATCTCACTCTTAACTTCACAGTTTTTTACGCCTTTCCTGACGTCTTTTTTCCCGTTGTCCATGTAATTCGATAGGGTGTGATATGTTCGCTCCGACGGCTCGACACCGGTAGAATTTCAACGAGGTCCATTCGTTCGCCGCAGTGCCGCCCTGCTGCAGTTCCACCTGTTTAGGGGGGGGGGGGGGGCTATGTAAAAGGGTTTTTGCTGGGTTTGCTCGTCACTTTAATCGAATCTCAATGAAAATTCCCGTGCCTCTTCCAACAAGTGTGTTTGAGCCTATTAACTCGANAGTTCCACCTGTTTTGGGGGGGGGGGGGTGCTATGTAAAAGTGTTTTTGCTGGGTTTGCTCGTCACTTTAATCGAATCTCAATGAAAATTCCCGTGCCTCTTCCAACAAGTGTGTTTGAGCCTATTAACTCGATGTCGGTTTTATGTCGATGTCATTTGTTACGGATGCAAAGCAATTTTGCGCACTGTGTGATTGAATTTGAGCACTTTACATTGTTTGATATGTTCAGCATCCACAGCGACATTATTGATGGCGTTTACTTGCCCGTTAGAACAAAGTTAAGGGCCATTTGGTACTCAGGGTCTATTTTACAGAGCACTGTATTCATCGCCTGCTACGAAGGAGACGCCCATCGACGACGCCGATCGCCCATCTGCTTGACGACAAGCTCCTCATCTGATTTATGTGGGTTTCCTACACTGTTTTTTTCCACTATGTATTCTTCTCCATTCCTCATTGCCGTGGTTCGCTTTGCTTTTTTCGTTTTTTTTTTCTCAACGTACATACTTATTCTGCTATGGTTCCTACATAGTCCTTTTCTTACATATTTCTATTCTTGGACATGTATCCAGCCATGTTAGCTAAGGATGGCGGGCACTTTATGTGATGTTGTTCTTAGATCCATCTAATTAGAAAAGCTATTAGTGCATTCCCAATGGCAATTTCCGTTGGATCCGTCAGACGCGCGTCAGACGCACGCAAATAAAGTGCCACCTGGTGAATTTGTGAGACGAGTGCGATGTGCGTTTTAGCGCTGTGTGAGTGGTGCGTCTGGGCTTGTCAATAATTATGTACGTAGTCGTACGCACTACGAGCGCACGCATCGCATTTAGGCTGGTTTTCTGTCGTTCCGCTTCGAATTCCGAAGGGAGAACCTTCATTTCATTCATGGATGTAAATATACAATAAAGAACATCCTTTACAGAGGTGTAATAGTACTTTCTATACCGTACTACTAGTTGAGGGGGCGTGGCCTAGTTGCAAGTACCACTATAGTCCATTTCAAAAAAGACGATATTTGAGTATTTGTGCCTATAATCTGCATTTCTCCCTTGCCTCTCCGAATACGGCAGTATTTCTCTCGTTCTTTCTTTATCTTATATCTTCACTACTATGCTTTCTGGTGGAACACACTATAGTTGGGTGGGCGTGGCCTAGCTGCAAGAAGTGCTATAATCCGTTTCAAAAAAAGACGATAGTTGAGTGTTTGTGCCTACGATCTGTATTTCTCGCCTGCCTTTCGAATAAAGCAGTACTTCTCTCGTTCTCTAATATCTCTACTAATTTCCACTGCTATGCTTCCTGATGGAACACGCCATGGTTGAGTGGGCGTGGCCTTGTTGCAAAACCATGTCTCAGGGTTGTGAGATATGATCAATTGGGATTGGTTGGTGTGGCAAATAAATTTTAGCTCAGTGGTCCTCTTACGATAACTCAGTCCTAGTTAAGACTTTACATCGTTGTTTACCTGGGG
>JARK01000086.1:107682-125991 GCA_000688135.1 Ancylostoma ceylanicum | reverse complement strand
CCTCCATCGACCGAGGGGAATCTCGAGATTAATGGTGCTATCGGTGTGCTGTGTCCGCCCTTCCCCACACCTCACGCCACGCCCACACGATCCGTCGTGGATATGGCGATTCCCCGGGGAACCACCGGCTGTGAAGCCCCGTGCAGTTTCAACAATTAGCCTCATGTCATTAACAACGCCTCGGGGCGGCCTTCTTTACGGGGTGATTACGTGTTCATGGCGGGTCGAAGTTTTGTCGGGTAATTGGGCCTGTAGTGAGGATGAGCCCGTAGCTCGTTTTTCCTGGGATTTCTGGAGAGGGATTGAGGGCGAAAAGGGCATTGGAGCTTCTCATTATGTCTCATAACTGAGAGATGGAGGGCTAATTAGTTGGCTTCGTGCCAGTTCGTGTTCAACTTCCTCATTCTCATTTTCTTTACTGCTCACCCTGCTTGGACACAGTTTTTTCACTTTTGGACGAGATTTTCCTTCTTGCGGTCCTCATCTCTGGAATATATGTGATTCTGGACCTTTGATGTGATTTTCCTACTCCTCTAGGCCTTTGAACATATCCCCTGGCTTGCAGATGTATTTTTTCTATGGAACTCTCATTAATCGGCTATGTATGTACTTTCTGCAAAATCCACCTCTAATTTCTGCTTTCCAGCCAGGAAAAAGCCTTCTCATTTGATCTACTGCTCATTATTTATCCCCTGTTTCGTATTTTCCCTCTCACTCACTGCCGCTCGAGGGATTTCCAGCTACCTATGTATGTTCCTAGAGAGAAAATCTATTGTCGACGACCTGTGGCGCTTGCTCCTACGTGATTCTTCCTGAATGATGGCTGGTTCCCCACTTTTTCTCTGGAGATTTATGCTACCACATTCTCGGTTATTGGTTTGCTACGAATTGTTTTGCGTCATATGCGCTTCATATATATGGCGGGCTGAACTTTTAGCTCTGAGAGAGCTTTGAAGTGGAAGCGGCATGTAGAACGATGATGTTATGGAAAGCTCCCGAAAGTGCTGAGATGATGCGTTTTTGTTGTGGTTTTTCATTGTTTGTAAACATCAGCGCGCGATGTTACAGCGCCGCTTCACCAATATTGATGGCGTGGATGTGAACGTGTGAGGCTACTGAAGGGCCCTGGTCTTGCATTTAGATAGTCTGAATCTATTAGGGTACCTATTCCTGAAGCGGGCTGGTTTTCCAGACCACAGCTGATTTTTTTGGGATGAGTAGCGCTCCTTTTTTTTTGCTGGGAGATTCAAAAATTCGCTTGGCTCAGTTCAGAAACTACATGTACATGACTATGTGGGCTTGATCCTTACATATATTGTACATTCAAACCACCAGTTACGAGGGGCGGCTCAGTGAAAGTATACCTCTCTAGAACTAAAACTAAGTTCAGATCACAATCTTCATCAAAAGAGCAAGTTCCGAACATTTAGCACTGAGCAGACTGAAGGCAATCCTTGTAATATTCGATCATTCACTAGAATTTTGGACAGCTATATGAAATGATTACTTCCTAGGCGAATAAGTACATAATTGTACACATTTGTAATTGTAACTGGTCTTTGTACTTATAGCAATGAAAATGTCTCATGTAAACAACAAACAATAAACATGATTTATTTATTCCTTTATTTATTTATTTATTGCATACACCATAAAGGTGCGCCATCATAACAACAAATATTGAAGTATTATGCATTAGAGTAGAACTGTTAGAAAGGAGGATGAAGAAAAAAAAAAATCCCATCAGAAAAAATGCAGTAATGCAACGCAACAATAAAACCCACATGAGTAAAGGTAGAGGACCTGCATTAGTTTCCAAAAGAATCTGAAAGCCTGGGATAATGAAAAAAAATTTCTCTGGATCGAGTAGTTTTACTTTTGCTGGGAATATTCCCACGAATTATGCCAAGCAGACCTTTATGAATTGTCAAAATTTGGCAGAGTATGCAAATTTCTCTCCTAATGCCCTGAAATGCACGCTATCATGAACTAGGCTGAGAAATTGTCATATTTTTTATTGTTTTTGAATTCTCACGCTAACAAGGAATGCTGGCGAAAATCGCTGAAGCATTTGAGAACGCTCTTGCTTGTTACAACAAAATTTTTCTACGTTTTCCGTAAATTTTTCCCTTCTTGTTTAGTTGGACCAGCGCTTGTCGTTTTTGAAAAGTGTGTTTAGTGTGTTTATTTTTATTTATTTGTTTATTTATATTTATTCGATACACTGCAGTGAGACAGACGTGAAAAATTTTTGTGTACGTGATAATATTACATTCAGCCAAAACATTGCCATATGATCGGAAATTCGGTACCTGAGTATGAGTTTCGTCATTTTTCGTTTGAAAGAAGCCAAGGATCGGTGAATGTAGCGGTCTTTTTCAAGCGAGTATATGCCGAACCAGCTCTAACTGTTAAGAAATGTGAAATGTGTTGATCGAATATTGTATTAGATGCATTTGATATTTGAATATTCGATTTCGAATAAGTCGACAAATTGAAATGTTCTGAAAAAGGGGACCCCTTCATCTTTGGATGAACGAAAATAAGGGCTATGAAGCTTTACGCTTTTTGGATGTTTGATTTTTTGTATGGATTCTGGAGTTGTTATTCAGTTTTTTTTTAGATAACACCGGGATTGAAGTGGAATCAAAAGCTTTGGCATAGTGGATTTGTCAGGCGGGCACATATCCTCTCTTATCAACTACTCTATGCCAAACAGGATTTGTAGCTAATAGGGCAGAGACCATAGATCTCCTATTCATGAACCCATGCTTGCAAGAAGACAAGAAGATCGTTCTCAATGAGATAATTCCTACATTTTTTTTTTGCAGATCGTGCGTTCCATGATTTTACTAGTGGAGCTAATTAGGCATATAGGCCGTTTGTACTCAGCAGAACTTTTGCTTCCTTTCTCATGTAACGGGCGGATTTATTCGTTTTTTATTTGGTTAACACTACATTTAAAGCTGACAAGGTCAAAAAAGTGTTGAACTCAGCCTTCGATATTGTGAGAAAAAGAGGTTATCGAAGGAGTTGTACATGTACCTGGGATGACTTGAAAATGTTGAGATACGAAGTTAGCCTTACAACGGTTTCGTTTTTCAGAGAATGTTAACAGTATGCACTTTGACCGCACTTTTTGTTTTCGCATTGCTGAACATCACAAACCGTTTCTATTCCTGTGTTTCTGTTTCGTTTGCTAAGCGGGTGAGTGTCCTATGTCCCCTTGGGGGGAGGGGGGAGGGGGTGACAGCACTATTTGGTAATTGCTAGGAAGTGAATTGAAGGCTTAGGCTGGTAGTCTAAGAGTAAGTCTAGTCTAGTCGGATATATGAAAAAGAAGTTGGTGCTCTTCCAGTGCGAATATTAAAGAAAATGATTAATGTTATGAAAAGATTTAGAACGAGAAAGTTGTAAAAACTCTGCAGAGAATTTTACCTGTTTGCCTGTTTAACTGCGCTTCGTCGTTCTCTCTTTTAAACACTCAGAACCCTTCAAACGAATTGTCTGTATGCATCTGGAACTTACTCAACACAAAACTTGTTGACAAGTTGTTTTCACCCTTTGTTGTCGAGAAGTTGTCGGTTCAAAGTTTGTCGACAACTTGCAAGGTTGTCGGCTGTTGCCGTTGCAAGATTTCGGAAAGATTTGAGCTGACAACTTGTCAGCAAGAAGAGGCGGAAACAAGTTGTCAAAAAGCTTTGAATCGAGCAACTTTCAGATACGATCAGACAACTTGTTCGGGGGTTTCTGAGCAGTATCTGGCGAAGTCTTGTGCTATTTTCTATACGCCGGCTCTCCATTGGCTCATCTTTTCTTACTATAGTTAATGCCATGTACTTATCTTTCTTCGTCGAGATGAGGTTTTTCAAACATCATAACAATTCTTTGGTTTATGCCTCCTTTGGTCTTCAAGTCTCCGATCCTCGAAATTCTCTACTTTGATTTTTCGTACTAGTGACTATCATAATGAGGCGAGCCTTTGATCCCCGACGTTATATACTTTGGAGTGACGTTGTTGTCGCGATCGTTCTGCCTCAGCGCTTCTTGTACAAGCGCTTCAATGCTAGTACTTTATTCAGTTCATACCCTGGGATTAAACGACAGAGTCTATAACACTTTGTTCTGGGTGAATACGTATTTTTGAGGTGGGCGATGAACCATATCGGGATAATAAATGGCTTTCACAGGCTAGGAGAAACAAGTGCGCACATTTTTTCTGGAATAATTAGGAATAGGTAGTGGTCAGAAATGTGATCTGGTTTCGAGTTTTTTGTTGCTCAATTTGTTCAGTTTTTTTCTCTTCGGGGTGCATATAAGTTGTATCTGTAACAAATATGGAGGGAACTTGTCGCGATCGGAGGGTCAGTGGGCCCATTCGACCACCCAATGCCCCGTATGCTCAAACATAGAACAAAAAGTGAGAACAATCATTGGCAAAACGACAGATGGATAAACCAGCAATGAAAATAGGTAAAATGAGACCAAAAATGATATATTAATTCAAATACTGACATTAGGTCCAATGATTTTGGTGAGTGGTTAAAGCAGATAGAAAAAGGAACGTTAGTCAGCGCTGAACTCGCTATATACTAGAGTTGGGGCCGCGGCCAGCTTGATATACTACATCGATGATGGCCTAGGGCTATTAAGCCCATGGACTAAAATGTAGTACAATAGTGCCCACACAAATGGTTACTTACTTTAATTGATTACTTGGTTGCTCCGTTCTTCAAACGTGGCGGTGGCTTTGTTGCAGATCGTTGCATATCTTCCAGTCATTTCTATTTTGGGCTCTTATGCACCAGTGGACGAGGCACTTTTTTCTGTCGTCAGTAACATTATATCGAAATGAAAGAGAATCACTCCAGCTGGTCGGTCTGCCAAGCGGTCGTTCTTTTCCACGGGAATACCATACCATCACAGCTCTGCTCCATCGGCCATCGTTCCTCCTCATCCCGTGTCCGGCCCATCGATGTTCTGATTTGTTGGCGTATTCAACAGCGTCGGCGACCTTGGAAAGACATCGGATGTCAGCGCTGTGTAAGCCTTGACTACGTTGTCTATGCAAATGGTTATATGTTATGAAGGTAGTTATTAATGTGAATGACAAATGATGCAGATATGGTGATTCGGTTGTGGTGGTGGTGCTGCATCTTGTTATTACACAAAGTGGCAGCTATCTTTTTTCTTGTGAATGCAGTCTTTTTTTGGAATTGAAATAGGTGGAAATAGGAAAAAGTTGTAGCTGGAGATCATCTGTTGGGAAGGCTGTTCCCCCGTCCCCCATCGGGTGTAGAATTTTCCCTCTATTTTTTTCGGAATCAGAGGACCATTCTTGTTTCATCTGACGCCTTTTAGTGTAAATCTTTGTGCAGAGAGAACGGTTTCCATGAAGGAGCACATTCGCTTCACTTCTTCTTACCATTACTGAATTTCACTAGCGTTTGTACTGTAGATATGAATCATCGCTCAGGTTCCTAGTGATATGTACTTTAGGGGTAGACACTCTTAATGTAAGAAGTTACATAAAACATCGCTTTCATGACGTTTCCGCCGGACATCCGTCCGCCGCGCGTCGTTCGATTCATCTCGATCTACGGCGGTTGCTGCATAGTTGTCGTGCATAAGCCTTATCTGATGTACACTATGTCTTACTATACGGTGATTCAAGCGCTCTACTTATCGATTTATGGTTCTTGGACTTGAGGTTTTTTTCTGGAAATTTCCGAAAAATAGCTTTTCATTTGCGCTAATTTTCATTGAGGTTTCGGGCTCGTTCACATTTTATGGATTATTTATCCATGATTCATCTGCAGTTGCAGTCATTTTTTAAAATAAGTAATCCGGGCATATGTATGAGTTAATTTGAATCTTTGCTCTGTACGGTACCCGAGATTTGTATGGTGTGTATATTTCGGGGTGGCGTGCAGGCGCACCGCCCACCATGACGCGAGCTGTCGATCGATACTCAGCTAGTTGTCTGCTGGAACGCTGCCAGTAGTACGCAACGCGTCATGGCATGCGGTGCGCTCGCAGGCCACTCTGAAATATACAAACTGTAGAATTCCTTATCGGACAAAATTTTGACTATGTTGCCTTGTTGTTAGTATATTTGCTTGTGAACCCCTCCAGACCGTGTTCTATTATAATCGAGACATTCTTCCTACGCTTCCCTTCCTCATTATTTTCGCAATTCTTTGGTGAATGACGCACTTTTGTTGTGTTTACGTCTTCCAACCCCCAGAATTTTAGCGTGTTGCTCATTCTTTGAATTGCTTCGCTCGGACTACTTCCGTCCTCGCTTTTGAGAATTCTTAGTAATTGAGAGGGGTGAGCGTCACCCTTCCCGCTTTCTTCAAGAATACAGAGTGCCCTGTGGGCCTAAATTGTAACCAGTGGTCTCTCCGAGCGAATTTCTACGTTCCGAGCCTTTTCTGGAGCTGATCCTGGAGCGACACAAACCCTACAACGCTTCCGCTTCTCTCACATATTGGGAGCATTTGCCAGTTGTTGTTATTGAATTAATCTGTTGTTTACATTGGTCATAATCTAATATCGTAGAACTAATCCAGCTCCATCCAGATTATCGCATCGCACGACGCTTCTCATACAAGCAGTGACGCGTCTGTCAGTCTGGTTGAGCTATGTGTCATGTATACGTAGGAGATGCTCGTTTTGACTAATGTTCACTGCCGTCAGCAGCGTGCTTGCGATTTTTCATGTTTGACGCGGATATTTCGTGGTTTTGGAATGAAGATAGCATAGGAATTCTGCGGGAACAGAGAATGTTTTCATAGTTTTCTTCTTGGGAAAACTATGAGCAATGTTTATGTACACTCATGAAGTAGGAATGGACTTTTTCCGAGGCAGCTTATAAGGCTCACAATATTTTTTTTTGATTCTGAGGCATTGCCGTATTTCTTGACTCTGAAAGAGGTAACCTCGTAAATACCTCGCCTGAAAAAAATAGCGTGGAATATTTATGAAATTTAGGCCTTATTTTCTATCCGTTTTCCCATCTCATGGTCGTTTCTGAGGAGTTCATCCGAAGAGAATCTCTAGCAGTTGCTGATCACATTGATGTATCTGACTCCGTGTAGAACTACCGAAAAACCCGTTTTCGAGCACCAATTTTTGGAGAGCTTGGGGGTGAGGCTAAGGAGAGGGGAGGCGGGCCAAGGCCGGTGAACGGGTTTTTCAATAGTGCTTACCTGAGAGCCCAACTTCAAAGAAATTTCGTACCCTTCGTGAGAGTTCCTCCATGCAAAACTGCCGAAAGACCCGATTTCGAGCCCCAATTGTCAGAGAGTATGTGGGTGGAACCCGAGAGGGGAGGCGGAGCCAAGGCCGGAGGGCAAGTTTTTGAACAATGCTTTCCTAGAGCACCTTCTGAGAAAATTATACTCTTTGTGGGAGTTTTTCCACGCAAAATTGCCGAAACACCCGTTTCCGAGCCCCAGTTCTTGGGGAGTCCGTGGGCGTGGCTAAGGAGAGGGGAGGCGGAGCCAAGGCAGTTGGACGAGTTTTTTAATAATTCTTACCTGAGAGCCCAACTACTACGAAATTTCGTGCCCTTCGTGAGAGTTCCTCCGTGCAAAACTGTCGAAAAGCCCGTTCTCGAGCACCTACTTCTGCGGAGTTTGTGGGCGGGAAGAGGGAGGGTTTACGAATTTCTGAACAAAGCGCTCTTGGAAGTCCTCCCCCCCCCTTGGGAAGAAATTTGTACCCTTCGTGAGACTTTTTTTTTACCATGCACTCTCAAACAGGATAGATGGTGCACTCCATGTGTGACCAGCAAGCGAGTGCAGGATAGCGAAACTCCTGCTTTCGCTCCGCCCTAAATCCCCCCATAATTTGGGCCGAAAGGTGAATTTTTCGCTGGTTTCGCACGGAATTGCATATACCATGGTGATTAGAAGCTCCTGGAAATTCTTTTCACATAAAAATCTCATCAACGCTTATGAGGTGAGATGATTCCTTCAAAGGAGCAAAGGAGACTATCCGCTGGTCTAACTTGGATTGCACGCTCTGGTAATCAGGGCCAAGTTTTCGCCCTGGCTACTGTTTTACCGCTCTCACATATGGATGGACTATAGCCTCGTAATTTGACGTATTGTTGCGTTAATTTTCAGCTTTGATTTTAGAAACTGATAACTAGTGGTACACCGATAATTAGCTATGTAGGTATTATTAGAGCGTGATATTGAGTGACGAGTTTGACGAGTTGGCTGGGATATATTTAGCAGTTGTTAGCGATTCACAGCACGAGCACTTTTTTCCCGCGCACGGAGCCTAGCAACATGATTGCTGCTAGGAGTGTCGTCTGATATTTTAGTGGGAAACACATCATCAGAATCGTGTGACGTTCGCGGGTCTAATTGGCACCCGTAGTTCCTTGATTCCGGTTTTGATGTTCCCATTCTGGGGATTCGCCCAAATTCTGGGGATAAGACTGCATATTCCTAAACGTGTTATTCCTGAGAATTTATGACCCCTGAGGTCTTCCATTGCTCGTTCTTCAAAGTCCAACACTAGAATTATTCATCCATGCGTGACATCAGGTTGCGTGTTCAAGAATGGGCATTCCTAGGTGCTTCTCTGGATGTTTGTCTTTCGTCGTACTGCGCTTCTAAAGCATGGCAGCTGGGCTGAACGACTGAATCTAACTTTATTTTTGGGCCATTCTACCCTACCTTTATTATACATATTATAATCTACCTTTATTTTTGGGCCACCTTTATTTTTGGGCCTGAGAGGGTGAGGGTGACCACTACCGCTTTGCGGTTAGGAAAATTACGAAGTAGATAATGATAACATCCCATTCATTCATTCATTCATTCATTCATTCATTCATTCATTCATTCATTCATTCATTCATTCATTCATTCATTCCTTTCATCCATTCATTCAATTCATTATTCATTCATTCATTCATTCATTCATTCATTCATTCATCCCATTCATTCATTCATTCATTCATTCATTCATTCACTCATTCATCCATCCATTCATTCATTTCATTCATTCATTCATTCATTCATTCATTCATTCATTCGTTCATTCATTCATTCATTCATTCATTCATTCATCCATTCATTCATTCATTCACTCATTCATTCAATTCATTCATTCATTCATTCATTTTCATTCATTCATTCATTCATCCCATTCATTCATTCATTCATTCATTCATTCATTCATTCATTCATTCATTCATCCTTGGAATTCGATTTCTGTAGTTTCATTCTTGCTGATGAGACTTGGAATTCATGTCCTCCCTACAAATGGCTTCCTTTTGTTCGATAATCCAGTTGAATAACTAAGAGGCTCTCCCCTTGTTCGATCTCTCACCTTGCTAAAGTGAGCTCCGAGGGATCAGTTTTCACGTGTCTTTCGCCTGCACCACTAAAGGACAGGAAAATCCTTAAAAATGGAGTTAGTGATCCGTCTTGCTGTCGCTGTTTCTCCTTGTTTTTCCATAATTTTCCAGTTCCTTGGTATTGTTAAGTGTTTGAGTAACTATTCACATGTATCGATGATGATTTCAAAGTTTTAGATGAACTTTTTGTCTAGAATCTTCTTTTTTTTTAGGACTAAGAAGATGCAAAAGTCCCGCTGAACCGTGGAAAAGGTTTCCAATGTTCTCATGCTTTATGAATGATGCAATGCGATGCTCTGCATCATTTTGCGTGTTCCCATATACCTCATTCTGGAATGCTGGGCCTGGATTCATGAAACGTTAATCACGCAAACCGTTGGTGGTTGGCGTGATTGGTTGATTGGTTGTCTTATATACCAATTGATTTTGAGAGGCCTAGGATGTCAAAGTTGGTTTGCTAACATGCTTTTGCTTGGTTATGTCTTCATGAATCCTAGCCCTAAATGTTGGAGAAAATGGGATCTGGAGACTCCCCTGGTAAGATTTTGAACCTCTAGGTGGTGCACAAAGATGAGCCTCTGAACAAGAATTGATGTAGTCGGTAAAGAGATCGTCCTGGAACTAGAAAAGATTGGTCGAGAATGGTCGAAAATTACATGTGGATTGGATGCGTATTGATTTTGTCCCGGAGAGTCGAGATGATTACAAGCTTCCTGGAAGCGTTCCTTAATACCCAAGTTGAGTCCGTCGCTATGTGCCAGGAGAGGGGAGTCTCCTTCACATGGAATTACGTAATTCGTTCATCTTAAGCCGCTCCCAGGAATCAATCCTGGCGGCTCTTGCCATGCGCGTGCGATCTGCCTACTATAGAGTGTATGAGAGTCCGAGGATTACGGGAAATCGCGATGAATTCGCAATTGGTCCATGGGATTCTGTGGTTTATGAAGAAGGTATTGGTGTTTAGACTTGGGCTTCCGATTCAGACCCCGGCAAGGTTTGTCTATCCAGATTTTGCAAGATTTCATCAAAATGCATCATTGAACATCAAAAAGCAATTAATGCCGAATAGGCTTTACGATAGACTATGTATAACCAAACAATGCATGGTTCACCCCTATGGTAAGGAAGGGGATTTTTCTGACAGGTGTGATATATCACATGAAGTGCATAGACTGCAATGCTTTGTCTATTGGTAAAACTTATTCCTTCCAAGCTGGAAGGGCTCTCTGCTTGCGTATAAAAGAACATCTAGCTAGTAAACGGCTTGGCAGCCTGGTTTCGGCTCTTCGCAAGCATAGACAGGACCACCACAACGGCCAAGACTTTAA
Organism: Ancylostoma ceylanicum; assembly: GCA_000688135.1. NCBI lineage: Eukaryota > Metazoa > Nematoda > Chromadorea > Rhabditida > Ancylostomatidae > Ancylostoma > Ancylostoma ceylanicum. The sequence continues at coordinate 115,281 of JARK01000086.1, read as the reverse complement.
CATGACGTGCACTAGTTTAGCCTATGAGCCCGTAATTTCCGCGAGGAAGCTTCTAGAGGCATTCTGGAATTCTATTCGGAATCCAGTTGTGAACAACCTAAGCGAGTGTCTGTCAGTCGCGAATGAGTTCTCGCCTCTTGGTTTCATACCTCATTTTCGTTTAATACGTTTCACAACGTGCTAAAAAAACAACCGAACAAACTGGTAACCATAAAACGCAACCAAGATTAGAAGGGAAAAAAATTAACATACGTATTAATTGAAGCACAAGCACCGAACCCTTCTAACCAGCCATTTCACAAATACTCGGAAAAATGCATTTCATTGAGCATCCTACGATCTGATCTTCGGTCGATGTTGAGCAAGATATGAGCCAAAGGGAGCCAACTTACCTTGACAGAGAGATGAGCCAACTCATCTCGACAGAGGTAGCATTCTTTTATGCTTCCTGCGAGATGTAGATCACTACATCTGGCCCCAAATACCATGTCGGAGACATGGTGACATTCATTCATTGGGAGTCACGAAAAGTTGTGGACCGCTAACGACAACCGACTTATCGGCGTTGTGTCCTCTTGTGCAGTGATTACCAGATGTGCTTGGAACAATGTCAGTAGTGTGGCCGAGGGGAAAAACGTTTGGTGGAGCAGAACACGAATAACGCTTAAACCACTTTCATGCCTCTAAAGAAGACGTTGACGTCGAAACGTAAGGCCGCAAACAATACAATTCTACCTACCAACCTGGTTGGCGCAGAAGTACAGAATCAATTTCTACAAAACAATGCCTAGGGTTAGAAACCAGAATGCATGGAGATTTGTTGAACTGCGTAATTGAAAAGACAGAATCTAGGTGTTAGCGAAAGATTTGAGACTACTGTCAAGTATCAGTAGAGAAAAATTGGTGTAATAATAATTGTTCGCAGCTAGATGGAATGCTGTCGGCACTGAAATGTAGACAGTTGTTGTTGTTAATTTGAATTTTCTGCTTGCAAAAGTGCGAAATGGTCATTATTATGAAATTTTGTGCTACATTGTCGCGAAACGGCTAAAAACGTCTCATTCGTTCCATAGCTTATTCAATTCGGATACGTTTGCCACGATAAAATCTCATTATGTTGCTGCGGAGGCCTTGTGAGTGCAGTCCGTGTGTTTGTTTTCGACAACCACCCACCACAACTACTCCATCGTAGATTTTTGATTCGAAGAGCTCTGCCATGTTTTGAACGTCGTGCAGCACCGGAAGCTTGTGGTCTGAGCACCAGGCTTCTCCCTGTCTCTCTAAAGCCTTATGAAGAGATACGCGAGCAGCAAAATTTTTATTCGATTGGCATTCCTCTTGTTATTGCACATTGCTGCGTGCTTAACTGCACCCTAACCACGGCTTGCAGTCAGATGGAATTAATTACTGCTCGGTGTCGTTTTTCTCACGTTTTTGCGGTCCAAATGAACCCCCACTGTAGTCTAGTTTTCGGCCGAATATGATCTTTCTGCACCGAGAGAGCAGTAGTCACCCGGAAAAGTGTTGCGGATTTCTACGACGCTTGGCTTTGAGCATTTAAGATGTTATTTTTCGTTCAAACTCTGTCATAATAAGAGGACAACAAAGTTAAAAGAAAATTTCGACCGCCCGAGGCCCAGCTAATCCTGTTTCTCGAAAACCAAATGGTGCACTGCACTTCTTGTTTTCAGTGGGGTAAGTCTTCCGGAAGCTGATTTGAGTTCTTCTAGGTTCTGAGTTTGATTGCGAGGAAAATTGCAGTCTCTATTGTGTTTGACAACGTTTAGTGAAAAGCTGGAACTTTTTGTATGCGGTCGCTTCGCTCACAATTTCATGTTTTTCCTTGGTTGCAAGTACTAGAATTGCTCTTTAGAGCCCAGTGGCTTGCAAAAAGCATGCGACCCTATGTTGTTCACCTCCATTTGAATCTTTAAAATAAAAATCAGTAAATATAAAAAATACAAAAAAGTATATAAAAATACTGCCATTCTTACCGTGCACCAGGGATACACTTTGGATTACACCTTAGAATATTTATTTCTTAATGTATCTAGAGAGCTTCTCATTTGCTTCCTTGTGCTTGTGATCCACCATTATATAGCGCATTTTGTGCGTATAAATAAATAAATAAATAAATAAATAAATAAGTAAATAAATAAATAAATAAATAAATAAATAAATAAACAAGTATGCTTGAACGATGCTGCGATGAAATAAGGATTGGTTTCATGTTCTAATCTTTTGAGTTTAATTTCAACAACATAGAAGGGATGAAAAAACAAAAATGCAAAACGGATGCACATAACAGGATCCGAACCCTCGACCCCCTGCCTAGCACCACACTCGGCTCCTTCCCCACTCTGCCATATCTGCTTTTTTTTTTGGAAACCGGGGCAGAAATAAAATATATGCTGTAGCACCTAGTCAAGCAAAGATTCCAGCCGTATAGGTTTCATTCCGATCTGCGAGTCTGTCCTCTTGCAATTTCCTTGTCAGCTGATGACCTGAGCGTGTATAACGGTCTACGTGAACCTTTGACATTGTCCTTACATCATTGTTATGTATTAATGAGGTCCCACTGCCTTCATAGAGTCAATCCAACTGACACATTTTATTGTCTGCGTAGATAAAAATGTATATTCACAGCATTATTAAATGTAAATGCCATTCTAAAGTGAAATAAGCTACGTGCTCTCTAAAGAATGCACTTACTATGACAACGATGACTTTTTTGTGCAGAGATGACAATAAAATCCACATAATTGGTTTGATGGTGCCTTTTCGAATCCACATAACTCAAATGGATTCATATTTTCTCCGTGTTCGTCGTATACCTACTGGTGCTGTACGTTCATATTGATTTGACCTTTCTATTCTCGCATAGAAATGAGAGGATCTTCAGAATTGTTGCCGTTGCGCTGTTCTTTCATGGAACTCGTAATCGCATTAGTGATAATGTTATCAGCTCGACACTCTTAGTGCTAACAATGCCCGGAAACCTCACACCTGATACGGCGGACATCCTGACATCTCGGAGTATGCATATATCTACATTTTTATGTTGTCTTTATTATGAACTTTTGCTCCTTTAACTGGCTCATCTTCCCCATACTACAGCTTCGTGATAGCTAGTAGCGCTTGCATTGGCAATTCCGTTACAGCGTATGACACTACTAGACGCTCTTGCCATATATTTTCCTCAGGTTCTGTTTTTCTTTCAAAGTTCGGCATTCCGTGTATTCCTTGACCACATAATAATAGGGGAGGAGGACCAAGAGCGGGTGGTTCACAAAGGAACCTCTTTCACGTGTCCGATCATCCCGGAAGGCATCCGGGAAACGCCCAAATGACAAGCTATCCCAGACATTTTGAATTGCTACCTATTGAATACAAACAATCTTATAAGCAGATTCCATCACCTGCGCAACTTTATATGCGAGCATAAGTCGGATTTATTATTTGCACAGAGACGTGGTTTTCTTTTGGCTCATTTACTTACTTACTCTTATTTATTCCTTAGCTGGCGTTGGGAGAAGCGGTCCGGCTTCTCAACGCTGCTGTAGTTACCACTAGAATAAGGATTGCCTGAACACCACAATTCTATTCTTGACGATTTGCAATGATAGTTTTAGAATCAACGATACTGTACTGTTGTGTCTTCAGATCCGCCTCAACTTGCTTCATCCAAGTTTTCTTTCGTGCTGCCCGCTGCACTTTCCACTGCTTAAGTCGTTTCCTCCACAAAAGGCTGTGTGGTATCCAGGTGGCGTCCATTCTACAGTTATGTCCAAACCAACGTACTCTTCGTACTCGGAGTCGTTCTTCCACCGTCGGTTGGTGTCCACAACTGGCACAGATATGTTCATTTCGGAGCGGGTAAGGATATTTACTCCGAGGATCTAACGAAGGCACCGCATTTGGAAGGTTTCGAGTTCGTTTAGATTCAGCTTCAGCAGGGTTCATGTTTCGGATCCTTACAGAAGGATTGGCATCACTACATAGTGTTCGAAATAGGGGTATTTTCATCATTGATGAAATCCCGTTTTCTTTTCTACCGATACTCTTGACACTAAAATTGTGGACGACTTACGCTTCCGCGTCTTCCATGCTGGTAGAATAAGGCATTTCCATGCTGATAGAAGAGGTCGAAGAAGAGGTGGGGCTTTCAGCGTGGTTAGAAGGACTCCTATGGTATCAGTCACTAAAAATGATACTTCTTTTACAGCTGCTGTTCTGTGCATGGATATCTTGATCTCAAGTCGTGGTTTGAGAGCACAATTTATTTCCGCATGCCGCCTGCCTACCTCTAGTATCTCGATGAGAAAATGTTGACTGAATGGCTCATCGTTCTTTCTGCCTCTTATGATAATTTAGTCATTCTTGATGCTTTTTACATCACCTGTGTTACTAACGGCGGCAACTCCTTCATCAAACTCTCCATCGAGTCGTAGGCGCGAATTATCTTGCTTTGTACCGATTTTTGGTCTTTAAAGCCTACCTTAGCAGGTTTGGCTTCTAAACCTAGCGTTTCCACGAGGGGGTTGGTATACTCGTGCGCCGAAGTTCCGTCACGTTTCCTATAACCCTCTACTGGATAAGGGCATCAAGCCACCCGGACTGTCTGCTTTATGTCGCGGACATGTTGTTGGGTTGCATTGCTGCAAGCTACCCATTAAGTGGTTTTACACTAGATTCAGAGCCCACATCTACGTCTACAGAGTCCCTCCAAGGTGCGCTGCTGAAAAAATTTGTGCTTTTTGTTCGGAATAGATGAATTTCTCATCTTTTTTTTCAATTAGTTTCCAGTCGTTTGGTTCTTTATCAACTACGTGTTTGGCTCACCTCAGAGTGCAGTGAAAATGAAATAAATCTGGGATTGATGTTCATTCTTCACATCCATCGTCTTTCTGCATGATACTGCCACTAATTTGTTGTTTGTTAGCAATGATGTTGCATAACATTCGAGAAGTAAAGGTCTGACGAAGGCATACAACAAAAGCTAGCTGCAGCAGAACATTCACAGAACCATGCCAGCACAACAATAACTAATTAGAGATGAGGCTCAGAGACAGAACTACATTCGACTCTTTGGTATTCCTTAAAAGGAGTAGACGTCTGAAGAACTCTTCCCGAGAAACTCTGGCGAAAGACTAAGGAGGCGCTCGATCCGGGCGCTGCGGGCTTTTCAGAATTAATCACATAACGAGTGTTAATAATTCACACCTCTGTTAGAATATTCGCCGTGAGCAAAGTCCTCGTTCTCAACGTCTGCATATATGTCCTTTTTCTCGAATGCATATTCTTCCGCATTTTGGTGAAATTTGAGAGCGGCACGCTCCCTTTTGCAACCTTTGAATGTGCTACTTGATAGTGTGGGAACGCTTTGCAAACAAATATTTCATGGGAAGGGATTCTCCTTGTGTTTTTATGCTCGCTATTGTTACACGCGTTGTCCGCTGCCCATTTCTTTCCCGTCTGCAGTTTTTGAGCGGAATTGGGTCTGCAAGGGCTCTGTAAAAAGTCCGGGAAAGGGTGAAAAAGAGCAGACTGGTAAACAAGAAAAGTAAACGGATGAGCGGTGGCAGCGAGGGCTTTTTCTAGCAGGGATATAGGGTTTCCTGGCATAGGAGTTTGCAATTGTGTCCTATATAAGCGGCTTGCACTTCCGAAGGTTTCGTGATGGTAATTTATACCATATGCCTCCGCTCGACGCTAGTGCTTCTATGCAGTGAAGGATTGGGCCAGTCATAGCCCTGACGCAGCTCAGACGCAGGCGCGACGCACAAAGTGGACGGGAGGGAGGGGGGGGGGGCAAATAGGATTACATTCTTTAATGAAAAATTTTTTTTCTTTATTGGATTCACTACACAAATGACATTAATGTCTTTATTGCGTTGCTGATCCTATCGGAAATGAAGGGGATACAAAGAGGAAGTTTGTTATGATATTCGTTAGTTTCGCTGCCATTGCGTGCTCTACGATGTGGCCCTCGTGAAAGGTAACCGTTTTTCCTTGCTATAACAGATGCCAATTCTGTGGATTCTTGGTGTTCTGCCTCATCACTGCTCACCTCTATCGCTATTTAAAACATGTTGCGAATTACAGCACGTTTGACGGTCATCGGGTGAACGGACCCCGCATGTAAAACAGTATTCTTGGAACTCTCTCTCTCTGCTTGATAATTATAACTAGACGGTATGCCCGGCTTCGCTCGGCTGTTCCATTTCTCCCGGTAGTTTACCGTTGATGATGATAACTGTTAAAACCAACGATCCTTTCATAGTCCTCATCATTTCTTGATGCCCAAAAATCTTTTTTCATTCACCTCCGTCAGAAATCAGAAAAAGCTGTTTTGTTGGCAAATTCTTCTAAAATCCTTGCTATATTCACGTTCAGTGTGTTGGAGAACCCCAGTGGACGTGTTCCAACTTACCACTAAGTGAAAGCAGAAACATCGACAAAATCGATAACTCTGTGTTCTCGTGGAATGTGATTGTCATATTTGTATTCAGCGTATTGGAGAACCCAGTGGACATGACCTCACCGACCCGTGGGCAAAAATAGCGAAAAATCAATACTTCATGCAAAACGGTTGTCATATTCGTGTTCAGCGTATTGAATAACCCCAGTAGGCATGTCCCCAGCGACCCCAGGGTGAAAATAGCGAAAAATCAATAAAATCGATAAATGAATACTTGGTACAAAATGGTTGTCATATTCGTGTTCAGCGTATTGGATAACCCCAGTAGACGTGTCCTCACCGACCCTTGGACGAAAAAGGCCAAAAATCAATAAAATCGATAAATCAATATTTGGTACAAAATGGTTGTCATATTCGTGTTCAGCGTATTGAATAACCCCAGTAGGCATGTCCCCAGCGACCCCAGGGTGAAAATAGCAAAAAATCAATAAAATCGATAAATCAATACTTGGTACAAAATGGTTGTCATATTCGTGTTCAGCGTATTGGATAACCCCAGTAGACGTGTCCTCACCGACCCTTGGACGAAAAAGGCCAAAAATCAATAAAATCGATAAATCAATATTTGGTACAAAATGGTTGTCATATTCGTGTTCAGCGTATTGAATAACCCCAGTAGGCATGTCCCCAGCGACCGTTGGACGAAAAAGGCGAAAAATCGATAAAATCGATAAATCGATAAACCGATCGATAACCTAAAGTAGCCTAAAACCTCCGCCGGCCCGAGATGCATATGTGTGCAAAGTTTGGTCCCGATCGGTTAACTCTCCGCGATTTCTATTAATTACATACATACATACACACACACACACACACACACACACACACACGCACAGACTTTCTACTTTATATATAGAGATGATAAAACTTTGGTAATTATAATGGTAGATCGTTAATGAAAATTATTTAACACACTCGCGACAATGTGCTCAACCGGTTGAGCACGAATTCGTGCTTAAGGGACCGCCCGTGTTCCACGCGGCGCGCAATGCCGAGAGTGCAAGGTCATGAATGTGTTAAAAGTAGTAATAAAAATAAACAAATGAAAATAAACTGATACAAGGTTTCGGTTTGTATTGTAATTTTAAAAATTTTGCGGGGGGGGGGGGGGGGGGGGG
>JARK01000086.1:79455-91955 GCA_000688135.1 Ancylostoma ceylanicum | reverse complement strand
TTGTTGCCGTGTCAACATAGTTCTTGCGAAAATAAACTTACCTTATGCCTCATTTGATCTCCCACCGGCGAAATAACGACAGAGCTGTGAACCAACTGACAACCTTGTCGTGAAGGCTATGCTTCCTTTAGAATGCAGTTATCCTTGCTGGAATTTTGCCAAAAGTCATTCTTGAGTTGGTTTTTCCATGAATAATTTCCGCGTTCCTCCAAACTCAATTTTATAACTCTGAGTTGGCTTGCAACTGCTTCTTTTTTTAGCCGGAAGGGTCTCTGTATGGATTTGTCTGCAACTACTCCAATGTTTTTGGAAATTTTGTGAATTTTCCCTGATGCTGGAAATTTCCTCATCACAAGCCTGCATTGAAAAATTTGTTTGGAAGAGTCTATCAATCCCATGAGGGATTTTTTCTATGCCGGTAGCCTATTCATGCGTGGGGAATGAATGCCAGTGAAATGCACACCATAGCGAACAATTTGTTCTCTAATGTTTACCCTATTCTTCGTTGTTGTTGGATTGTTTTCCACTTCTAGGGGACTGCTTGAGGAAATGAAATTTTGGTGGAAAACTATGGGCAGGGATGCTACGTTTGTGGACATTCTGGACATTTAGGTTAAGGGGTTTGCGAGCAGTGACGACTGTGCACTGCCGAGGCGGACGAACTTGTCTCGCAGAACTAATTGCTAAATTCATAACGAAAATTGAGTAGCCTGCACTTTGAGAGGATGCACGTCATGGCTTTTTCTCCTAATTTTGCCGTTTCGGATGGGTTCATTATGAAACGAACGAGATGTTATGAAGTGCGATACAAGCCACGCCCACTGTTATTTTTGGGTATCGCAACTTATTTGCGCTGAATGGCTAATATTCGTCGTAATAGATGGGTAATTGTTATCTTCACTAATGAGCATTAAACTTGAACTTTTCTCTGACGTTATTGGTGGTTTTTCAACATACTTCATTAGTTCTATAGCTACCTGAATGCGCAAATCCACCTCTAGGGGATAGAATACCCACCATCCGAAGATCTGGAGTGACTTTCTCCGTAATCTCCATATGCGCATGGAAAATACCGTTTCTCTGCGTTCATTGCCTGAATGCTTAGAGGCACTGTTCCGCTCCAGAATCGTTTTTGGGATTTTTCCATGAAACGATTCTCCAGGAGCTGCTGGCTACAATAGTATATGTAATCCCATACGAAATTGCCAAAACACCCGTTTTGGGCAGCAATTCTTGAGGAGATTGTGGGCGGGGCCAGTGCGGCTAGACGAGTTTGTGAGCAATGCACTACCGGAAGCAGCCTTTGTGAAGAAATGCGTACCTATCGTGAGAGTCCCTTATCATCCACTCCCTAACAGGATAGATGGTGCGCTTCATTTGCGACCGGCAAGCGGGTGAGGGTTAGAAAAGCTCCCGCCTTAGCTCCGCCCAGAAGCTCCCAATATTCGGGGTTCAAGTGGGTTTTCCGGCATTTTTGCGCAGAATTGCATATAGAATTGTGATCAGGAGCTTTTGTAGGTTCTTTCCAGAAGGGGATCTCAAAAAACGGTTCTGGAGTTTCGAGCCCGGACGTTTGGGGAGCTTGTGGGCGGAGCTGGAGGCGGGGCCAAGTAGGGATAATGAGTTCTTTCAACAATGCACCCTCCTCGGAACCTTTATGCCCCTCGTGAAAGTTACTCATCAATGACTCCTTACAGGATGGAAGGTGCACTTCATATACGAGCAGCATTGAAGAGTTTGTTTCGGGAACCCCGTAGCCCCGCCTGAACTCCGCCCACATGCTCCACAGAAATTCGGGGTCGAGAAGGGGTTTTTGGCAGTTTTGCTCGGATTCATTATTATCATTGTGATCAGGAGTTCCTGTACTTCTAAGTTCACCTGTCCATTAAAGTGACATCGTATGTTTACCTCGGTTAATCTCTGTGATGCATCTGAGCCCGGGACCCTCACCTAGGGGCCATGAGGCTATCGCTCCTAGCGGTGAAAGGATGGTTATGTACTAGTCTTGGGAAGACATGCATGATTGTGGTTACCCATAGTAAACGTGGTAACACCACCTACATTTACCCAATGGGAATGAAGGCGTTTACTCTGGGTTATCTCAGTGATGCATCCATGTTCTCACCGTGGAATCCCACCCATAGTAAACGTGCCAACACCACACAAATTTACTCACCATTGACACGCGCCAAAATCTTTACCCTGGGTAATTTCAATGATGCATCCACGTCCCGGCTGTAGAATTCCACCCATGGTAAACGTGTCAACGCCACACAAATTTACCCACCATTAGCACGGAGGACACGTTTACCCTAGGTAATCTCAGTGATGCATCCACGCCTTGGCTGTGGAATCCCACCGCTCTTGGTGGTGGTGTAGCGGGTAGCCACCAATTAAGGCGTTTCTAGAGCATGTTTCAATAAATGTATGATACAATGCTGCTTTTTTCCTATTGAAATGACTATTTGAACATTGCTGATGGCTCAGTCCACCTATTGCAGCAGGTATCGTACTTTACCTGTCGAAGAGAATTTGTATATCTAGGACTTTCGAAGAAATTTGTATGGGTAGGAGATTGGAGCGCAAAAGGGCGTGTGACTCACTCTCATATCACTATCATTCAACTATCGTTCGTTTCTTTAAAGTGCCTAAAAAGGGAAGGGCAGGGTAAAAGTGAAGTCCTGATTACTCTTCGCCTCGTCTGAGATACGTGGTGCTTAAAAGTTCAATGGTTAATTATGAATCCTTTGCCTTCTCCGTTGTTGGCCATCCATGATGAGATTCAACTTTTTTTCGATCCCGATTATGTATAATGCGCTTTTACCTTGAGATTTTCTCTCATTAGCGTGAATACCGTCTCTTATACAGTTGGTATTATCATAATGATGAGATTTGATTTTTGATTTTACTGTTTGCTCTAATGCTTCGGCGGCTTATGAAGGATGATGTTAAGGTTAATTCGCGCTATATTTTTGTACTTCGTTTATGCTTTACTTATGACAACCATATCGAGGACGCTGGCGGTGTTAAAGGGTGCTGCGCTTATTTCAACGTAGGGTAGCGAACGATAGCTTAGCGTGCTATTCTATTTATTCGGCACTACTTCGAGTTTCGCATGTTATACTATGAAGCAATTCGGGCTGCTTCTTGGGCGTAACGTAGTGGTCCTGCTGTTGTCGAGTCTCTACTTACTTATTTTCAACGATAAAGGCACGCCCCACCTCAGATCCCTTTTCGAGTTTTTTACATTGACAAAATCTCCCGTGACTGCTGATCTGAATGACATATATGATTCCGTGCCAAACTGCCAAAGGACCCGTTTTCAAACCCCAGTATTCCGGAGCTAGTGGGCGGAGTCGGGGGCGGGGCCGAGGCGCACTCTGATTGGTTCGCTCCCGGCACCGCAGCTTCTGGGGGAATTCTGACTTATCGAGAGAGTTCACCACACCTTCACTCCCTAACAGAATAAGAAGTGCCCATCATGTGTGACGAGCAAGCCTGTAGTCTCACCCTGGCTCCGCCCCCAGGCTCCCCGAAAATTTGGGCCCGAAAATAGATTTCTTGGCAGTTTTGCACGGAATCACATATACCATTTCAATCAACAGCCACTAAAGATTCTTCTCATGCGAAAATCTCGAAAGTGATTCTGAGGTGAGGGGGGGGGGGGCGGATATGTGTATGTGACGTCCCGTTCCATGGATTTTGCTCTTCTGGGCTATGGCCTTCGCAGTGCACAACAAGGGATTGTCGTGTGGCTTAGACGCCTCTCCTGGAAATGAACACTTTGAGGGGATCATTTCTACAGAAATGTAGGATGTTCAAACTACCCATATTCAATTCCTGACAACGGCCATGCTGGATTTCGTGGATTCCGCGTCGTTCTAGTATAAACATTTGGTGCTCGTGTGCAGTAGCGCTGCACTGCACTTCCCATTCGGAATAATTGATCTCCCCTGCAGGCGTACGCACTTCCCGCACTCATTAGTATTATTGTATTTCTTATCTTCATTTTTTGTCAGCAGATGCTAATTATTCAGCCACCATCCTGATGCACTTACGGGACATCCAGCCTCCTTGGGGAAGTACATTCAGGAAAATTTTCAACAGAGAATGAGCGGAAGCCAGCACAATAGGAGCAGTATTATGATAATCATTATCTGAAAATGACTTAATCATTTACATATCATTTACATCTCATTCATTTATTCCAAACCTTATTTCTTCCGTATTCTTCCTCCTTAGTTGTGGGGGAGTTACTCCTCCTGCTTCCTTCTAAATTCTCTAAAGTCACTGGCTTCACATTGCCGTGATCTTCCCAATATTTCTTCGATTTGTCTTTTTTAATTTACTTATACACAGGACTTTTCTTCTAATGTATGACCCACCCAATGTTGATCTCTGGTAATCACGCATACCCCATCGACTTTTCTGGATTGTTCCGCCGAGTATCAGCGCAAATATCCTATGAATTTCGAACAAACTAACAGACACCCATTCCTTCTATTATGTCTGATATTCTACTGTCTTTCTACTATTACTCTTTACTCTGACAGCCGAATGCCTAGGAGGACTACAAGATTAGTTTTAAATTTTTCTACTGTTGCTATCAATAAGGTCCTCCTGCCCATACTGAAGAGTTCCCGTGAGAACCTCATTCCTTTTACCTAACTTCCCGTATATGGCCAGCAAACGAAACGGGCAATTAGGTACCTATTTTTTTGAATCTTTACCATAAAATTTCGGATACTAAACTAATGACAACTTTTTTCTCTATTGCTTTCTCCATCGATCCGGTGGTCTGCCTTGAGGTCTGGAATAGTTCCATGGACACCAAAATGTTACCTTCTGGGTCCATCTGTTGCCACGTCGTCTTGCAACGTGACCTGCCCATCTTAGTTTCATTTCCGTCGCATCATTGTAGGCCTCTGTCTCTTTAACATACGTAGATATTTACAATTTAAGCATCTAAATAAGATCTTTTATTAAGTAAATGATTTATCTCGCTGTGTTTCCTAACATCATTTCTTCTCACAATTTATATGGTTATAACGTGAGGTGCTCTGCTATTCTGCTGCTGTTTCTCCCTGTTTAAAGCAGGCAAATGGAATTTCCATAAATTTGGTCGGTCAGTTTTTAAATTTCTTCAATAACCGAAAATTGGAGATTGTTCAACAAACCGTATATAGGCAGATGCGCCATGAATTTTCCTTTCATACCTTGCCAAATACTCAAGAATAGGTGCGCAGTAACGAGGCAGACGCAGGCTTGGAGCGAACGTCTAGCCCAGTTCAGTCTTCGGTTAAACGTCAAGAAAACCGAGTATATGACGACCAACCTTGACGAGCCTTCCACCATTCAATTTGTTGGTAACGACCTTCGTAGAAGAGACTACTTCAAGTAAACGACCTTCGTGGAAGAGACTACTTCAAGTACCTCTGCTCAACACTCTCAGCTGATGATAGTCTAGCCCATGAAGTTGCTCGCATCAACGCTGCGGTACGGCCACGTTCTGCGCGCCAACGAAGACATCTACAAAATAGACCTTGATCTCGAAGTACCGGAAAAACGATCAAAACTGCGACCGAAGCAACGGTGGCGAAACACACTACACGCCGACCTGAAGCATGTGGGCGTCCACCCAGACCAGGCGCACGATAGAGCAAAATAGCGTCAAAAGATCAGGAAGGCGGACCCCGTCACCAACGGGACTAACCCTAATAAAGAAGAAAAGGTGTTAAGTAACGAGCCCATTGAGGCGGCAGAAAACAGCGCGCATTCATAGTTTCACACCCTCAAATAAATAACAGACGAATCACGTATTGAAAAAGCTTTTTCTGCCTTACTGACGAGTGCAGGAGGAAACTCATTTTAGTTCTAATTAGTTTTCGCATAAGGATAGTGCACGAAGCAAAAACTAAAATGATCCTAAGTGATTAACATATAATTAACTAATTTTGCAATGCATTTTCCCATGGGCGAGTTTTACGTGATGAATTAGGCTGGATCTTTTTTGTTCTATTGTATTATATGTGCTTAAATAGGGAATTCAGTGTGAGCCACATGCACACAATGCACAGGAAATTACTTATTTCACGGATAATTGATTGTTTGTATAGGTTACTGTAACTCTACCGTCCTAATTACCATAATGACGAACACCAAAATTACTGCTGTGGATTGATGCATCGCGCTGCGGCACTGCCCTCTCTCACTTCCGTTTTCTGCTTTGCACTCGTTTTCTGAAGTGATTTTATATCTAGAAAAAGTTTTCGAGACGTCACTCCCTTTGTGAGGGCACATCGCTGACTTCGAGTGTAATTAATGCCTCTGCTGTGCTGTGCCTGGTTTTTAGCCTACTTTTTTCGACCTCACTGAGAGTGTTGGTTTGATTTCCATTAGCTGAACACTAGCATTTGTGAGTGTTCAGCAGCCAACCTTATTCCGCCCCCGCCACCTCCTTTGTTCCTGTGGAGGACGTTCTGTAATGATGTAGATGTCTGGAGATATTGCTGTGAACAATATGTCTTCATCGTTGAATGTGTTCGCCCTTCAATTTCCATTCTTGACGCCGTCCGAATCGATAGCAGCCTTCCCTCTCAGGCCTAAGATGATTAAATACTTTGCACTTGTTGAGGTTCCATTTTTGCGCCTTACGCCTGCTGCTCACAGGGTTGAGTGCAGAAGTTTCAATTTCCTCTCAATTCTGAGCTTTTTTGGGTAAGGGTATGCCGCTTGTTTTGGAATGGGTAACTATGGGAATACTTTAACGACTCCATGACTTTAGGGGTCTAAAGTGGTTTCGAGCGGCTGTATGCGTCATTGAGATTATCCAGGGTGAACTTATGAACACCATCCTAATTTACGCATTGTTTACACGGGTTTCAGCAACTTTACCTTGGGTAGGCTTGATGATACATCCAGGTCCAGAAGCAAGGAAAAAGGGTATTGGAGGTAGTGCTTCCGAAATTCACAGTATTTTTACCCGATGGGTTTTATGGTCTTTTTTTCCAGATTCTTCTCACCCAGACATCACCCGAGAGCTTCTATTTGGAAAGTAATGGTAGGGAAGCTTCCATTCTCAAAGTACTGGCAGGGGCAAGGGTGAAGTTGGAATATTGAAACCTATTCCATTTCCCAGCTAGCGAAAATATGCCCCTAGTCTTAGTCTTAGCCCCATAGTCTTTCTGCCCGCTACTGCCCGCAGTCTGCAACTGTGCCCACTGATAAATAGAAACAAAACCTAGGGTTATTAACAATTTTATTAGGCTATATTGAGTCGTGTGAATTGCCTTTTTTGGGATACAAACGAGAAGGGCAACACCCTAAGCTGTCAGTCACACTGTATTGTCGAGCAGTCATTTCATCTGGCAATCAATTTATCGTTGAAAGCAACACTCACAGGACTTTTTGTTGGCTTATGACGTGATGGAATAGTTGCCTAACAAGAATCATGTCGCTTGCATGGGTTCACCATGATATAAACCCAACGATGCTACAACTTACAGCAATTACTAAATCCATGGCATTGCTAGCATTGGCCTAACCGCGCATCTGTTCATTGGCTGCTTGTGCATCACTACAAAAAAGCAACAGACGTATTTCTCGGGTGTACAACTCATCCTGTAACTGATGTAAGTTGGCGCGTCGTTGGCTGGAATGATCAAGCTTAGTGTCAAGCCCCCCCCCCCTTTCCCCGCATTTACCGCTGCTAAAGGGTGATTCATTATGATAACAGTAGTTTATGCCAAATGCGTGCGTGCGTCAGACGCACGTCACGCCCACGTCGAAGAAACACAGGGAAGGAATTCTGTGACGAGTTTCCATGATTAGCTGTGATTGCGTCAAGAACGTCATATCTCACGACTGATTATATCCCGACGGTTTATCACTAATCTAATCATTTGCTCCCTCACAACTTTTCCGGGACAAGCGGGGCGCCGCTTGTCACCCCCTCCCCCCTCCCTACAAGCGCTAGCGTTTCACCTGCGTCTGTGATGCGTCAGAAGTACGTGTTGGGCCATCTTCCGTCACATGTTCCTACTTCTCGTACGTCTCACGCACGCACGCGTTCCTTCGTTGTCTGAAAAATGCCAATATTCCAGTTCTCAGTGTTTCATTAGTAACTTCCAAGGCCTGGATGCATCACTGAAGTTACCCAGGGTAAACGTGCTGAGGATCCTGCTGACAACGGGCAAGCTCGTGCAATGTTAACATGCTTACCCTAATTAACCTCAATGGTGCATGGTATTAGTAACCTCCAGGGCCTGGAGGCATCAGTGAAGTTACCCTGGGTAAACGTGCTGAGGATTCTGCTAACGATGGGTAGGTAACCTTTTCCTGTCTCAACACGTTTACCCTGGGTAACCTCAATGGGGCATGGTATTAGTAACCTTCAGGGCCTGGATGCATCACCGAAGTTACCCTGGGTAAACGTGCTGAGGATTCTGCTAACGATGGGTAAGCTTGTGTGGTGTTGATACGTTTACCCTGGGTAACCTCAATGGTGCATGCGGTCCCAGCACATGGTATTTTTGGGATGCGTCGCGCGTTTGATTTTTATACCTGCATGCTCAAAAATTCTGACTCCGCCCACTTTCTCGGAAGCTGGACTCATTCTTCTGCCTGGAGAGTGACGCAATGCCAAGGATTCTATAGATTCGAATGCCGAATGACCAAGTTCTGCTTTTTACCCTCCTTCCTCCTCAAGTGGAATTAGTCACCAACTCTTGGGATGCTTTTCGTTGTATAAACATGGTCTTGAGAGGCTTTTGTTTGTTTTTTCCTGGGTCTTACGTCTCATATATGTTCCAGATGGGAAAAAAATTGAGTCTGACGGAGTGTACTCTTTAGAGCTTGCTTTGGAGAAAAGGTGGGGCGGGGCCAGGGATTCAGGATGGGTTCTCTTGGATGTCGAGGATGCTCATGTTCTCCGAGAATTCCTATTCAGCAGCACTCGAATGATTGCTTTTCTGGATTGTCTGTTTAGTGTTTACTTACTGGGTAAACGAGGTTACCTTGTTTGCAGTCACTTGCCAAACAATGGAAAAACTCTTCTGAATCATTCTCTGGCTTAATCCTGGCCTGATCCCACTTAGGAATAGTGAGCCATTTTGGCATCAACGATCACCCTCTCATCTCCTCATCTCCGAGACTCGGCGCGACTCCCAGCGGTCCTAATGCGGCTTCTTTCAAATAGGGACAATTGATATTCGGCCCCTGTGCTCTGAGATATGTATTGCAGAGCATCCAGGGGACTTTTGCATGGCTTCCGAGGGAGAGACATTTGGAAATGACTTGCCTGTACTTCACAATGGTCGTGCTGATCTCTCCAGGATCATGCAAAGGACAGAATTTGACCTTTTTGGACCGAAAATTACTCGTGCTTTTTCCTCAAAAAGACTGAGTTTGTGTGCTTGGGCTCTTTTTTGAATGACATGCTCAAGATGTTGAATAGCCTGAATTGTGCCAATGCAGAGGTTACTTCTTAAAGTACACTGCGCCAACTGAATGGAGCAAGAACATCTAGACAGCATCTGAGCGCAGTTCTTCAGGTTGAGAATGACTTTCTTTTAGGTGGTGTTCATATTCAGTGAGCTTTTCGTCACCATTGCTGCTGGGACAAAGGACCTGCTCATTTTGAATCAAAAATTTTGTTTTCACAAGAAGATGTGGATATAAAGAGTCGCGCCCGAGAAATGCGTTCCTGACGGGCTCTGCGATTGGTCAATCTTCCCAATCGACCAATAATAGTGCCTAGTTATACTGCCCTTTATTGGTGTAGCGCTCTACACTACAATTTTCATTTTGAAAATTTGAGTATCCGTATTTATTTCGTAGTATTTATTCAAATTATGTTTTCGAATGTAAAACTCTATTCTACACCCGAGGCTACTGTCTTGGAATTGTGCTGAGAAATAAACTATCAGTTCTTCGTGCGACAGCCTGTCTTATCATAGATTACCCAGGGTAAATGTAATCATGTCCGTGCTCATGATGGGCAGATTTGAGCTGTTGAAGATTTTATCCTGGGTAATATATTTCAAGATTTGTCCAAGAATAATTGTTGGAGGGTCCAACAGTTGTAATTCTATGTAGTTATGTAGTTCCAGCATCCTGAGTCTGTATCATGATATATCACCCAGCGTAAACGGTATGCGGCTGCACGCATCGTTGAGATTACCCAAAGTAAACGCGCGAACACCCCACAAACTTACCCGATGTTAGCACGCGCGTCTCCGCGTTTACCGTGGGTAATCTCAATGACGATCCCGGGCTGTGACAGCCGTAGGTAGATTTATGGACTGTTGACGCGTTTACCCTGGGTAATCTCAATGATGCATGTGGCCCCGGGGATTTCGGGAAAGCGATAGTGGAAAGTGGGCCCGGTCCAATGCCAATCTGCCTACCCTTCCTCGGTTGTAAGCGATGTGCTAGCAGGCCCATTTGCTATGGAAGAAGAAGTAAACCCCAAACCCTCTACGAACATCGGCTTTCCACTCTGGGTAATAATATTGCTATGCAGTTACCCTCAAAAACGGCTGTCGGGGTCGAATAAAACGCCCAGCACGTCTGGCTTTTATGGTCTTTTTAGAGCAGTAGTGCCATAGGAAATTCGTGGAAACATTGATCGTAGTGTATTCTAGATATATTTCCTCATATGTTGGATTCCGTCCATGAAGCATTGAATCACTGCTGTACATACTGCGAGTTGTTTCAAAGTGCTTTTTGGTGACTTGCAACGGCATCCCGGCTGTCAATACTGAGCCTGCAAGAGAGGCAAAAAATGACTTCCCTGTTCTTGCATTGTGATTATCTGCACCGTTATCAGAGCAGTATCATGATTCGGCTGAGAGGGCATTTTTTTGCTTTTATTTCTTGTTGTATGGATAGTAATATAGTAAGGATTTCCCTTCCATAATAAAATCCCTAGTGAGATCCACGAAATGGATAGGCCTTTGGTCCCAATCTAGAAGGATATCCTGGATCATGTGGAACATATGCCGTTTTTCTCAGAATTACGGCTTGGATCCCTAGTTATCCATCGCCTGGATGATTCCAGCTTATTCCTACAATACTCAAGAGAACTTCGAACTTTTTTGGGTAATGCTCACCATTGATGCGCTCATCTATCAAAATTTTTCGTCTCGCTGTCTTAGCTGTTCTTCTTATAGCTCCCTTGATATTTGAAAGAATTGGAAAAATGGAAGAGGAGGAAGAAACAGAAAAAAGTCGAGAAATTTCCGCCATGATTTATTATATATTTGAAGGATGTGTTTCATCGTGAGGGGAAATGAGTTATTACCACGCTACGGTGATAGGCGCATTGATCGAGAGCACCAATCATAGTGGCCGGGTAGTAGCCCATTTTCCCTCACGATGACACACACCCAAATTTGACTTATTACTTCTTTGGACCTCGAAGAGCCGGATTTTCGCTGGTTTGCCTTTGCGGTACTGGCAAGCTACCACCAAGGCTAGAATCTTCGTATTTTCAACTGAAAAAATATAATGAAAGGGAGTATAGGGCACTATACCTGGAACGCGGCGCGGAGGAGCCCTGTGATTGGCTAATTGGGTAGGCTGACCATTCGCAGAGCTCAGCCGTACCGTCCTTTCCAAGCATG
This sequence comes from Ancylostoma ceylanicum, assembly GCA_000688135.1. Lineage (NCBI taxonomy): Eukaryota > Metazoa > Nematoda > Chromadorea > Rhabditida > Ancylostomatidae > Ancylostoma > Ancylostoma ceylanicum. The sequence goes on along the minus strand of JARK01000086.1, from coordinate 80,331 downwards.
ATGGCCTACATTCAATTCAAGGCCTAACGGGTTCCATGTTTCCTTGATGGGATTCCTTTCCAGGGAATCTTCTTATTTCTCCGTTCAACAGTAAGAAGAAAACGATTTTCTATAACGTTTACAACATTTTATGACATAACTTGTCTCTTTCTCTCTTTCTATGCATTATTTCTTCCTTGTTTACTACTTTGTACCAGGTATAACGCTCTACATCCAATGAAAGGCTTAACAGGTTTCATGTTTTTTTATAGAACCTTAGCATTGTTGACGATTAATCCTAATATTTGATGCTTTGCGCATGGTAAACTTTAGGGGCCGCATGCTCCTGAGGTTACCCTAGGTAAACGTGCTAGCACACCCAACTTACCCATAGTTAAGTGGACGTCAATACGTTTACCTATGGTGACCTCAGCGATGCATCCAGGCCTAGGTTGACCTATGTATTATGAAGGCCTTGCCACCTTCCCCACTCGCTCCATTCCTAGTAGAAAATCCTCCCGCTCGAGAATCTCAAGCGATGACGCGTGGAGCTTTTTGGTTTCTCTCGGAAGCAGATAAAAGCAATAAATCGCAGCAGAGAAACGGATATATTAGAGAGGAGTTTTATCATCGTTTGGTCTTTGAATAGTGGATCAGCGTTGAAGTATAAACAGCTTTATTGCCTTCATTTCTGGTTGGATAACTTATTCGATATTCCATTTGCGAAGAGGAATCTTCCTCATTGGTGCAATTGCACCTAGAGTCGTTTTGAAATTTAGCATAATTATAATTACCAGCTGTTGTTGATTACCAGTGAAATTATGATTCCGTGCAAAATTGCGACCTCACCCCCCCCCCCCCCCCCCTTGAGCATCTTTATTTCATGAGAACTTCATT